>CM074997.1:17114646-17128817 GCA_037576825.1 Pangasius krempfi | reverse complement strand
GAACAAAGGTGTTGGTGAAATGACGTGTTCAGTAGCGCCCTCTGGTGGTGAACAAAGGTGTTGGTGAAATGACGTGTTCAATAGCGCCCTCTCCTGGTGAACAATAGTGACACGAACCATTCAATAGCGCCCTCTGTTGGTGAACAATGGTGTTGGTCTAATGAAGCGTTTAATAGCGCCCTCTGTTGGTGAACACTGGTGTTGGTGAAATGATGCGTTCAATAGCGCCCTCTGTTGGTGAACAACGATGCTGGTGAAATGAAAGATTCAATAACACCCCCTGTTGGTGAATGAAGCATTTAATGGCTCCCTCTGTCGATGAGCAATGATGTTCGTGAAATGACGCGTTCAATAGCGCCCTCTGCTGGTGAACAATGGTGTTGGTGAATTGACACTCTGAAGAGCGCCCTCTGTTGGTGAATGACGCGTTCAATAGCGCCCTCTGTTGGTGAACAACGATTTCGGTCACATGAAACATTCAGTAGCGCCCTCTGTTGGTGAACAAAGGTGTTAGTGAAATCAAACGTTCAATCGCTCCTATTATTGGTGACTGAAGGATTTAATAACCCCTTCTGGTGGTGAACAAAGGTGATGGTGAAATGAACCATTCAGTAGCGCCCTCTGGTGGTGAACAATGGTGTTGGTGAATTGACACTCTGAAGAGCACCCTCTGTTGGTAAACAAAGGTGTTCGTGTAATTAAGCGCTCAATAGCGCCCTATGTCGGTGAATGACACATTCAATAGCGCCCTCTGTTGGTGAATGACGCATTCAATAGCGCCCTCTGTTGGTGAATGACGCATTCAATAGCGCCCTCTGTCGGTGAATGACGCATTCAATAGCGCCCTCTGTTGGTGCATAAAGGTGTTAGTGAAATCAAACGTTCAATAGCTTCTTCTGTTGGTGAAATGAAGCTTTCAATAGCGCCCTCTGTTGGTGAACAACAATGTTGGTGAAATAAAGTATTCAATAGCGCCCTCTATTGGTGAACAATGGTGTTGGTCTAATGAAGCATTCAGTAGCATCCTCAGTTTGTGAACAGCAGTGCTGGTGCAGTGAAGCGTTCGATAGCGCCCTCTTTTGGTGAACAAAGGTTTTGGTGAAATGAATTTAATAGCTCCCTCTGTCGATGAACAATGATGTTGGTGAAATGAAGCATTCAGTAGCTCCCTCGGTCGGTAAATGAAGCATTCAGTAGTGCCCCCCGTTGGTGAATCAGGCATCAATAGCACCCTTTGCTGGTGAGCAACATGTTTGTGAAATGAAGCATTCATTAGTGCCCTGTTTTGGAGAAAGAAGCACTCAGTAATGAACCTTTGTTGAGGAATAAAGCAGTTGGTGAATGAAGCATTCAATAGCGCCCTCTGTAGGTGAATGAAGCATTCAATAGCACATTAATATCAACCTGCGATTTGCAGCTGCACTACCAATCAACAATCAGATAGAAACTTATAATTAAATAAAACACCACTACTGGTTGTTTCATTAGACTCGCATATATTTTATGATGCAGAATCTTTGTGTCGCATTATCTCTGTGTTGCATTATTATTTGCAAACCTTGCTTTCAGTGAATACACTATCATAAGTAAATCTATCACATGCAGCACATGGCTCCTAATGCTCTACACACACACACACGCACAAGATTTACAGCTGACCTGGGGATAAATCACTACCCCTGCATGCTGCAGTGTTAGTCCAGCTCCTCTGCAGTGTTTCTGCACACTACAGCATGCACTGCTGACTTTTCCAACATAATGTTGTCCAAAATATGTATCACTCTTTAATCATCCATCTGTTATATAAATATCTCTTTGCATTTCATCTATGGACATTAAAGCTACACTATAATAGAATATCAATTGTAATATGATAGTATAACTATAACTATAATATGATTCTTTTATAAGATAAAATAATATCAACTGTGGGTTTATAGTAGTGTAGGGTGTGTGTGTGTGTGTGTGTGTGTGTGTGTGTGTGTGTGTTTATCTACATCATTGTGCAGAATGTTCCGTATCAAGCTGTGTGTGTGTGTCGGTTTGTAGGACATCTGCAATGCAGACGTCTATATATAGCAGAATGTCTCTTAGTGTGTGTGGGGACGGGGGGGGGGGTGTTGGGTGTAATACAAAAACAAAGGAAATTAATTTCTTAAAGGAAAAAAAACACATTTCCAACACACTAGGAGAGTCTATAAAGTATTCACATCTTTATTAAATGGCTCTAGTCAAAGTTTTTTTCTTTAAAAAAAAAACAATAAGTCCATCATGCACAGTTTGTAAAAGCCCAGAAAGACTCATATACATCAAGCTCAAACCAGAATCTGAGTCTATTTGCTGAGAATTAGACTCAGAGCCTGTTTGATGAGTCAGAATCAGAGTCTGACTCTGTTTGTAAAGTCACGATAAAAGCCTGAGTCTGTTCAAATTCAGAATCAGAGTCCGAGTCAGAATCAAATTCCAAGTCTGTCTGCTGAGTCAGAATCAGTATCAGAGTATGATAGGCAAGTCAGAATCAGAGTCAGATAGGTGACTCAGAATCAGAGTCCGAGTCCATTTGGCAAGTCAGGCCCAAAGCCAGAGTCTGTTTGCTGAGTCAGAATCAGAATCAGAGCCTGATAGGCGAGTCAGAATCAGAGTATGAGTCTGTTAGGTGAGAAAAGGTCCAGTTACAGAGTCAGAGTACAAATTAGAGTATAAGTCTATTTGCTGAGTCTGAATCCGAGTCTGTGTGCTGAGTCAGAGTTAGAGTCTGAGTCCTTTTGCCATATCCAACTCAGAGTGTAAGTCCATTCACTGATTCTGAATCAGAGTCTGAGTCCATTTGCTGAGTCTGAATGACAGTCTGATTTAGTTTGCTGAGTCCGAATCCTCATCCATTTACCGAGTCCAATAAACAATAAACAATACAATAAACTGCACTTGACTTGACTTGAGTCTACATCAGGGTCCACGTCTGTTTGTCAAGTCTGGATCCAAGTCTGTTGCCGTGTCAGAGTCAGAGTCTGAGTCCATCTGACAAGTCAGAATCTGTGTCTGAGTTTGATTGCCAAGTCTGAATCGGCAAAATTGAACCCTTAAAGGTTTTGTGTAGAACCCTAAAGCAGTGTTTCCCTCAACCCTTAACGATCCGAGGAACCCTTGAGGAACCTGCTTTTCTGAGAGTGGATTAAAATAGACTTTGTCTCAGGAGCCGCCTACTTAAGGATTGACCCTTTAAACAAAACACAGCGGTAGTGAAAAGGTCCATAATAACAATATGTTAAATATCGTATTATTTTATCGTAATATTTTGTATAACTGATTTATCAGTACATACCAATGATATTAATGTGTGTCCTTCAGGTTAAGTCCACAAAAATACCTGCCTCCTATTTACATTTAATGTAGAAGAATTTGGTCTTTCATGCTTCACCATCTCAACATAAATGTGTGGAAATAAAGCATTAATAAGAGAACAAAGATTTTGTTTTTTAAGTGTTTGATACGGATGAATCACACACAATCTGACCAGACACACGGCCCAATAAGGTTGTTACACACCAGGGATTGACATAATGTAAAGTATAATATTAATTATGTTATATTATATTAATTGATCAATTATTATTATGATTATTATGATTATTATTATTATGTCAGTACATTCACTCGTTCAGTGGAATTGTACTTAGGTTACTTTACAGTTAATTGTTATTGTCTTTTGTTTTGTATTTCTAAATCCTGAGCACCGTTAATGCGTCTCTGAGCTGCGAGCTGGAACATGACACAGCATCCGCAGTTAACAGCCAGGCTAATGGACATTAATCACACACACACACACACACACACACACACACACACACACACACACACTTTATCGCTTGCGAAAGTATCAAGCAATGACTTAGCAAAATGAAACCACCACTGAAGAAAGTGAACTGTTTCAGTGTTATAATTTGTCTTATAATTTTATAAAAATGTTACACACATTGTGCTACAGGTATAAAATCATCACAGACAGAACGGTGTTGGTTGATAAACAGCTTTATTTGGCTTTGAGAGAAACGAGCAGCTCTTACGTTCTCAGTGGAAGACTAAAAGCTCTTCTGATACAGTGTGAAAGTGGAAACGCATTTCATTCACCATTAAGGCAATTCCAGTGCGTACTTTATCTCTTTATTTACACACACATCAAGCAAAACTGTTCCATCCTATCTTCTTAAAGCAAGCTCTAAAAGTTAGACCATGCAGATAAACTGAACCTCCTGTCGACTCAAACAGGTAAAGCAGATGATGGAATGTGACATGATACAGCTGCTTTAATGTGACGTCAGGTGATTTGTGCAAACTGTTCGATTTTATCTGAAAAAGTGTTAAGTAAGGCCACACCTCCTTCACTGTAACTGAGTTACAAAGACCACACCTCCTCCACATGGACTGACAGGAACAAAGGCCACGCCTCCTTTACTGTGAGTGACAAGAACAAAGGCCACGCCTTTTTTACTGTGAGTGACAAGAACAAAGGCCACACTTCCTTCACGTAAACTGACAGAAACAGAGGCCACGCCTCCTTCCCTGGGATTGATATGTACAGGGGCCACGCCTCCTTCACTGTGACTGACAGGGACAAAGGCCACACCTCCTTCACTGTGACTGACAGAAATAGAGGCCACACCTCCTTCACTGTGACTGACAGAAATAGAGGCCACACCTCCTTCACTGCGACTGACAGGGACAAAAGCCACACCTCCTTCACTGTGACTGACAGGGACAAAAGCCACACCTCCTTCACTGTGACTGACAGAAATAGAGGCCACACCTCCTTCACTGTGACTGACAGAAATAGAGGCCACACCTCCTTCACTGCGACTGACAGGGACAAAAGCCACACCTCCTTCACTGTGACTGACAGAAATAGAGGCCACGCCTTCTTTACTGTGAGTGGCAAGAACAAAGGCCATGCTTTCTTTTCTTAAACTGACAGAAACAGAGGCCACGCCTCCTTCCCTGGGATTGACAAGTACAGGGGCCACGCCTCCTTCCCTGGGATTGACATGTACAGGGGCCACGCCTCCTTCCCTGGGATTGACATGTACAGGGGCCACGCCTCCTTCCCTGGGATTGACAAAAATAGAGGCCACACCTCTGTTTCTTGGACTGACATGTACAGAGGCCACACCTCCTTCACTGTGACTGACAGGGACAAAGGCCACGCCTCCTACACTGTGATAAACAGGAACACAGGCTATGCCTCCTTCACTGAAACCAATAAACAAAAGGCCACGCCTCTTTCAGTGTGACACCTCCTTCACTGTGACTGACAGGAACAAAGGCCACGCCTCTTTCACTGGGACTGAAAGACGCAGAAGCCACGCCTCCTTTACTGGCACTGACAGGTGCGGAGGCCACGCCCCCTTCCATGGCACTGCCAGTAATAAAGTGAGGTAATAGTCCTTATCTATTGGCTGTAGCTAGGAGACTGTCTCTCTGTCTATCTGTCATGTGCAGAGAGTTCGACCTGTCAAAACCAAACGCTGTGTCTTAAAAACACGTCAGGGTCAAGACAAGCTTTCAGCAGGTTTCTTTTTTAACTGGGGCTTTTCTGACGTGCTTGTGCGATGGTGTGGCGATGTCCTCTCCTGATTTTTTTCTAGTTCGTTCTTAAACAGCTGATCTGCAGGAAGATTTATTACAAATGAACAAGTCAACAGGAGGTGGGGTTTTTCCAAAAAAAAAAAAAAAAGCACACTTGATACATATGAACTTGGACGATAAATAGCAGCAAACGCTTTAAAATCTTTAACTGTTTCATTCTTGAATTGACTAGATGCAAAAATGCAAGCTCTCACGTTTACGCTCCCAAAGCCCTTTAAATAGCTCTAATATAGATTTAGTGTTTGTGATGAAATGCATGGCAGGTGAGAATGAGAATGAAAAGATTTTACGTCTTTCTCCGCTAAAGAAATAAAAGCATCGAGTGTATGGATGTTTGCATTTAAAGATACAGGTTTATATAGACAGTTAAAGGAATAATTTGGCAAAAAATCTTATTTGTAGTCCATTTATTATAAATTTAGTTGATCAGCTGTGTTTAGCTTTCTGGCTAAGGCTAATGTAGCTAACATGGAACTTAAACATAAAACTTCAACATAAACACAGTGTAGCTGAATGCTAGAATGTTCTGAGGCAGCCATCTTGGAAAACTGGAATATTTTTCCCCTCAGCATAATTTGGTAGCTCCTAGTGACAGTTTAGGCCACGCCCACAGCCTCAGAAATGTTACCTCCAGTGCAAAACTAAAGAAGCAACCATTAAACACCAAACCTGTCTTCGCTGATTGACCAAAAACACTCCCAAAAAAATTGTCAATTAGATTTTTCGCCAAACTGTTCCTTTTATTTTAACTGTTTTAATTGCAGCTGAATTGCCAAACTGATCGGCTTCCAACCAGATGTTTAAATCAGAAAGCACCATGAAGTTGGATCCATGTCAACCTTCTGGAGATTAGCAGCTCAGCTGCTGGATTTAGATTGTTGGGTCGAGTAAAAGCCTCGACGTGACCCAAACTGGGCATACTGGGTTGTGGACCTGAAAGGGAACAGTCATGCTACGTCAAATTTCTAGAGTTTTCTACTGCGGCTGTCGAGACAGAGCAGCTTAATTGAAGCGTTCAAAATTATATTATGTAGGCAATAACATTATTAACTTGTAGCCTGGCTGAGAAAAAGTATAGCTAACATTGTCTGATGGGGAATTTGTTGGCTTCTTGGAACAAATAAGAAAAATTTGTATTATTGTAAGAAATTTTTAAAGATTAGATTAAATTCTAACATTATTACACTTATAGCTAACATTAAGTTACCTAATTTTGGGCTACTACATAATTATTAATGTTACTTCTAGCTAGTTATAATAATTACCTCGCGATTTCTCTGTAACATTATTAATGTGTAGTTTGGCTGAGAAAAAGTATGCTAGCTAACTTTATTTGAAGGAGAAACAGAAACAGTTGGCTCTTTGTAATAAATAAGATGAATTAATATTTTTTGTAAGACATTTTTGAAGTTAAGATTAAATTCTTACATTATTATAGTTACAGCTAACATTAAGTTACCTAATTTTGGGCTGCTACATTATTAATGTTACTTCTAGCTAGTTATAAATTATCTTGCGATTTCTCTGTAACATTATTAACGTGTAATTTCGCTGACAAAAAGAATGCTAGCTAAGGTTATTTGAGGGAGAAAAGTTGGCTTTTTGTAAAGACAAATTAGTATTTTTGTACAAAATTTGTAAAGATTGATTAAATTCTTACATTATTATACTTAAAGCTAACAGTGAGTTACCTAAATGTGGGCTGCTACTTAACTAGTGTTACTTCTGTTCTTTTGTACGAAAAGTTTAAAGATTAAATTCTTACCTATTTATATTTACGGCTAACATCATGTTACCTAATTCTGGACAGCTCCATTACAGTTAATGTTACTTCTAGCTAGTTAAAAATGACCTCGCGATTTCACTGTAACGTTATCTCGGATTATCGGCTAGCACTGTAGTCGAGTTTGATTTGTGTTCTGTCGCTCACGATTTCAAAAAGTACACAGATACGATATTGAACGATCGAGTTTTTGTCACTAAGTGATGTGGTGGAGAAAAAACGCTGTCTGAAGATTCTTTTGCGCTGATAGGGGAAAAAAAATCCAAGTTCACGTGACGTGAAGTGCACACTGTAACTACAGCAACCCACGTGTCTACAGCCCAGTAACGTAGTCATTTTTACCCACACGTAAAGTTTAAAAATCACCCCAGTTTACCAGATCAACATCTTCAACAACCTAACAACCCAACAACCTCACAGCCGATGGTGGGTTCGTCCGTGTGAGACCCAGCACTCGGTTTCTAACCCGTATATCATCAAACTATCGCTACATTAAGGCTCTTACTGAACATTCAGTGGTCAGGGCATGATGTACGAACAGCTACTGTGGAGATGTGTGTGGTCACCATGGAGAATGAGATGTAGGAGACCACTTCCTAAATGGATGAAAAAGATGAAGATGATGGTGTATTGATTGAGATGTAAATAAGATTAGAGTCTGGATCTGTGTGTGGACGGCTGGAGAGGGCGTGTCTTTACTTGCTCTTGTCTCCTTTATTGTTTTCGGTTTTCTCAGCCTTGCTCTCAGTTTTGCTCTCGGTCTTAGCCTCCTCCCCTTTGTCTTCACTCTTCTTCTCTTTCTCCTTCTCCTTCTCCTTCTCTTTCTCCATCGCCATCTCCTTGTCCTTCTTCTTCTCTTCTTCCTGCTCCTTCACCTCCTTCTTCTCTTCTTCCTGCTCCTTCATCTCCTTCTTCTCTTCTTCCTGTTCCTTCAACTCCTTCCTCTCTTCTTCCTGCTCCTTCACCTCCTTCTTCTCTTCTTCCTGCTCCTTCACCTCCTTCTTCTCTTCTTCCTGTTCCTTCACCTCCTTCTTCTCTTCTTCCTGTTCCTTCACCTCCTTCTTCTCTTCTTCCTGTTCCTTCATCTCCTTCTTCTCTTCTTCCTGCTCCTTCACCTCCTTCTTCTCTTCGTCCTGCTCCTTCTTTTCTTCCTTCTCTTCCTTCACCGCCACCTCTTCCTCAACCTGGTCCCCTTCCTCTCCATCCTCCACTTCCTCTCCTCCTTCTTCTTCTTCCTCTCCTCCTACCTCTTCCTCCTTTTCCTCCTCCTCCTCCTCCTCCTTCTCCTCCTCTTCTTCCTCTCCTCCTTCCTCCTCAGCTGCTTCTTCTTCTACTTCTTCCCTTTCTTCTCTCTCTTCCTCCTCCTCCTCTTCCTTCTCGCCCTCTTCCTCCTCGCTCTCAGGTTTGGCCACGCCCCTCCTGTAGGCACCCAGGGTGTAAGCTCGTCCCACTGAATAGGAAACCGCAGAGTAGGCAGGATGGATTGAAGTCACGCCCACGTTGCTCAGACGGCACTCTTCACCCTCCAGCAACTTCCTGTAAGGATACAAACCAAAATGTTTGGAGTCAGATGCTAAATTTGCGTGCCAAAAATGTTTGTTTTAATGATGTAATAATGTTTGGTTGCCATGGGATTTAATTTAACCATTAATCAATTCCGATGCCAACCATTTGGTGTTGCGCTAGCCAGTAAGCTATGTTTAATACATTTTATTTTATGGACCTATTAGCTATCATAATCCAGTGCCAGCCCAAGACTGTAAAGGAAGCTAGCATATTTAAATCTTATACTAACATGAGCTAGCTAGATTTAGATTTCTATATATGTTTTTTTAAAAATGTACATTAACATGACCATGTCGTAACGTTGAAATGGAACTCGTGGTTCAAAAAAGTCACGCGAACATTGTTGCTAGGCAACAACTAGCTACTGACTGAGGTAAACAATTTAGCTAGCTAGCATACAGCTGTGATCCCTATGATAATAATTACACTGTGATTGGTCTTAGCATTAGCCGCTAACCAAAGTAGGATCTGCCATATTGAGAAAATGATGTGTCTCACGTAAACTAAGGTGTGCGTCTCACCTGTAGGCGGCGATCTCGATATCCAGCGCCATCTTGACATTCAGCAGGTCCTGATACTCGCGCAGGTGACGGGACATTTCTCCTTTAGTGCTGTGCAGAGTGTCTTCTAGCTGAGCGATCGTCTCCTGTCCAAGCCACACAATACACTCGCAAACGTCACAGCTCAGACAACGATATTAAAATGAATGATATTATTACAATAATAATAGAATAAAAATATAACATAACATTTAACATATCCTATGTATACTAAAGAATGCCTGAAGCCACTGTTTATATTATATGTATGCTCAAAATATTTATTTATTTATTTATTTATTATCATCATAAAAGTTTCATTTTGTTTTTAATCTTGTTGATTTAACTCTCAAGCTTAACAAAATTAAAATCTACAGTATTTTTTAATATATTTAACATTTTCGTATTTTTAAGTGTCCTACATACGGTCTAATATTTTAAATTCAAACTCTGATTTAAATTTTATGCAATGGTACTTTTTTTTTCTGCACATGTTCGTCCGTCTCGCTCTGACCTGCAGCTCTCCGATCTCGGTGCTGTGGCGATCCTCCATCTCGGCCAGCTGCCGCTCCAGCGCCTCGTTGTGATTGCGAAGGGCTTCGATCTCCAGCGTTCGCGCCTGAACCTGGCGCCGGCATGCGCTCAGCTCGTCTCTGGTCTGTTTGATGGCGCCGGTGTCGCGTCCCGTCGCCTCGGTCACGCTGGCGAACTTGGAGCGGTACCATTCCTCCGCCTGCTGCTGGTTCCGCGAGGACAAAATCTCGTACTGTGCCCGGATGTCCTTCAGAGCCACAGTGAGATCCGGTTTACTCAAGTCCATCTCCACACATACCTGAAATTAAAAAAAACAAAAAAAACCTGTGTTTAAAGGAGCAGTGAGTAATGTTTAGCGCCCTCTTACTGCTAACAGTTCCTCTTCTCTATCTCCACCCAAATTAACTCCACCCACTTTGATAAAACTATATGCCTCACTGCATTGGCCTTTAAGCAAAAGAGGCAGTGCTGCTTTGTCTGGGGGTGGGGCGGAGCTAAATTCAGGGCCAGAAAAATACAAACAGAAGCTTGAACTTAAGAAAACTAGTGAGATCCAGTGCATTGCGATACTGCAACTCGAACTTTTTCTACAGGGTCTTTAAACTTATGTGATTATTACAGTTCTAGAAACACTTTCAAATCTTACAAACTGCAGCTTTATTTATAAATCATTTGTTTAGGAGTGAGCACTTCCACCTGCTTTAATTACTAATATGGATGTAATTATCGATTAGGTAATTAACGTATCAGGACGTACTTTCTGATAGAATAATTACTTTCGTGATGTGATGTTTCCACATAAAAAAATCTTGCTAGACCAAAAAAACCCCACTACTTTTAATAAAGAAATATAAATTCTAACAACATGCTATGCTAATCAGAAACGCTCCCGATTCTGTGTACATACTCATACGTACGTTACATACTCTGTCCCCTTACTAGTGTTGCATGGCCTGAATTTGCATATCAGTACATGATTGGCTCATATATTTTATGACGTAACAACATTTCCATGTCATGTGCTCAGTCCTAACTCCAGTTAGCTTTCCGGCTTCTCCTGTTTTTTTAGAAAGAATATAAGAAAATAAAGCAGGTTTTACAGATTACAGTGACTTTCATGTTAATATGGTTAACTCCGTTTGGATGCTAATTCTGATCCTGTTAGCAAGTTGTAGCCTATTTGGGGTTAAATTTCCAACCCACAATTTAGATTTTTTTAATCCGGGGGTCTCTTCTGATTTAGGGGCGTGGCTTCTCAAGAGCTCAGTTTGTGATGTCATTAAATTAGATCTTGAACCAATCATATCCAATATGCAAATTAACAGAGGATGAAAAAGTGGTATCTGAAGACGTCTAGCCACCGAAGCTGGGAATCTGTGCGCTAAACGAGCTAGCTAACATAGCTATTATTAGCGATGAACAAACTGTGGTTGCTATGAAAAAAACAACCTAAATCGAGACTCTGTTACAAATGCTTGTTGTCTAGCTAGCTAATTTATCTAATATTAAAGATAGTAGTCTACTTGGGATTAAAAAGCAGACTTTATCGGTAATTCTGTTTACAATTGATTTTTGGGTGTGGCTAAACATGAGCTGCGTTTGTGATGTCACTAACTAAGCTCACGTCTTGAACAATATGCAAATTATTTTTATAGAGAATAAAAAAAGTAATGCCTGAAGACTTCTAGCCACCGAAGCTGGGAATCTGTGTGCTAAACTAGATAGCTAACATAGCTATTATTATTAGCGATGAACAATGGGTTGCTAAGGTGACGTTACATTTTTTACAGTTTTGGATGCTGTATAATAAGACACTGAAAAAAATAACAATGTAAATCAAAACTTTGATACAAATATGAGCTAGTTTCGTAGCAATTTGCTGTCCAGTTAGCTAATCTAGCTAATAACAGTGACTTTAGGCACGAGAGATGATGCTGCCATGGCAACATCCGCAGTGCTGAATCACTGACTGCTGAATTAACACCTCACTCACACTGCTCCGTCATTAACACCTCACACACATTGCTCCATCATTAACACCTCACACACATTGCTCCATCATTAACACCTCACACTGCTCCGTCATTAACACCTCACTCACACTGCTCCGTCATTAACACCTCACTCACACTGCTCCGTCATTAACATCTCACTCACACTGCTCCGTCATTAACATCTCACACACACTGCTCCGTCATTAACACCTCACTCACACTGCTCCGTCATTAACATCTCACACACACTGCTCCATCATTAACACCTCACACTGCTCCATCATTAACACCTCACTCACACTGCTCCATCATTAACACCTCACACACACTGCTCCATCATTAACACCTCACTCACACTGCTCCATCATTAACACCTCACACACACTGCTCCGTCATTAACACCTCACACACACTGCTCCGTCATTAACACCTCACACACACTGCTCCGTCATTAACACCTCACTCACACTGCTCCGTCATTAACACCTCACTCACACTGCTCCGTCATTAACATCTCACTCACACTGCTCCGTCATTAACATCTCACACACACTGCTCCGTCATTAACACCTCACTCACACTGCTCCGTCATTAACATCTCACACACACTGCTCCATCATTAACACCTCACACTGCTCCATCATTAACACCTCACTCACACTGCTCCATCATTAACACCTCACACACACTGCTCCATCATTAACACCTCACTCACACTGCTCCATCATTAACACCTCACACACACTGCTCCGTCATTAACACCTCACACACACTGCTCCGTCATTAACACCTCACACACACTGCTCCGTCATTAACACCTCACTCACACTGCTCCGTCATTAACACCTCACACACACTGCTCCGTCATTAACACCTCACTCACACTGCTCCATCATTAACACCTCACTCACACTGCTCCATCATTAACACCTCACTCACACTGCTCCGTCATTAACACTTGTACTGTCCCTTTAATGTCATTTAACTGTAAGTATTACTTCAACACTGCAGAGTCAAATCACACCTATTATAGTGCTGCTTTAGTTATTATATTAAATATCCTGATTATTATTATTATTATTATTATTATTATTATTATTATTATTATTATTATTATGAGTAGTAGTAATTATTCCTACCAGTATTGGTATTATTACAAGTTAGGTGGTTAAAAAAAGTAAAAAAAAAAAGTAATATATATATATATAATAAAAGTATGTAAGTAAAAGTATTAAAAAGTGATGCAAAGGTTATTTATTTGACTATGAAAGTAAAAAAAAAAGTTTAACAAGTATTATTGTTATATAATAATAAGAAGAAGGAGAAAAATGAGCAAAAAAGTTTAACAATTCCCCTTATTATTATTATTATCATCATTATTATTAATTGGTTTATTTCTTTTTATTTGTATTATTATCAGCACCTGAGAGGCTTGTAGTGACGCCTGCAGCTCGCGCACTTCTTCATCGTGCACTTTTCGGGCGAAGTCGATCTCGTGCAGCAGCGACTCCACCCTCTTCTGGAGCTCGAGCTGGTGCAGCGCTCCGTCCTCCGCCTCCTTGCGGCACCGCTGCAGCTCTCTCTCGGCCTCGTCGCGCAGGCGGCTCTCCTCGCGCAGCTTCTCCTGGACGCGCGCGAACGCCTCGTCGAGGTGCGCGTTCTCGAGCTGCGCGCGGCTCCGGTCGCGCTCCAGCTGGTCGGCGCGCTCGCGCAGCTCGCGCAGCTCGCGCTCGTAGAGGTCGCGCAGGCGCGCGGGCTCGGAGCCCAGGCTGCGGCGCAGCGACTCGGCCTCGGCCTCGAGCGCGCGGTTGTGCTGCTCGAGCTCGCGCACGCGCTCGATGAAGGAGGCGAAGCGGTCGTTGAGGCCCTGCAGCTGCTCCTTCTCGTTGGTGCGCACGATCTTCAGCTCGGTGGCCGAAGCCGCCGTGTGCGCGAGATCCGCCGCTTCCGGCGCCGAGGAGGAGAAACCGGCGGACAAGCGGCTCCGGTAACCGCCTCCGTAAACCCGGTAACCCGCCGAGGACCGCAGCGGAGGAGCGGACACGCGAGAGGAGTCCCCGAAGAACTTCCGGTAGGAGCTCGTGGAGTAAACGTCGCTATGGCAACTCATGATGC
>CM074997.1:17109646-17112146 GCA_037576825.1 Pangasius krempfi | reverse complement strand
GAGAGACCAACGGTCTCTTATATATAGACAGATGGACATCAGATAGATAGATAGATAGATAGATAGATACTGTATATTGACAGATAAATAGAGAAATAGAGTCAGACAGACAGACATGCATACAGTTATTGTATATAGATAGATAGATAGATAGATAGATAGATAGATAGATAGATAGATAGAGAGAAAGAGAGAGAGACAGAGATAGAGAGAGACCAATGGTAACTTATATATGTAGACAGATAGACATCGGATAGATAGATAGATAGATAGATAGATAGATAGATAGATAGATAGATAGAGCGTAACATAAGTGCACACACCCTTTTATAATTGGGGATGTGTCTGTGTTCACAATGAACCAATCACATTCAATCTTATGTTCAAAAGTAATTATCATACAGCTGTCATCAACGAAATTATTCTGATTAACCCAAAAAATAAAGACCAGCTGTTTCTGTAGGATTTTCTTCACATCTTCTTGGTTTCATCCAGCTGCTGAGGCCATGGTCCACAAAGAGTTTACAAAGCCTGTACAGTATCTCACTTGTATCTCATTTGTTAGACACTACAGCAAAATGCGAGAACAGCTGAAAAGATCATCGGAGTCTCTCTACCCTGCATCGACACCTCAAACAGCAGCCGCTGGATCAGCAGAACCACCGGTACAGCGGACGAGCCCTCTCACTCCTCTCCCGGACTCTTCACCCTCCTGCCGTCTCTCAGAAGGTACAGGAGCATCCGCGCCCTCACCAGCACGCTCCACAACGGTTTCTTCCCTGAGGCACTGAGATTACTCCACACCCTGCTGCCTCCCAACGCTCACCTGGGCGAGTCAAACACCTCAAAAACTCAAACACACACACACCTGCACCTTACAGAGCTGCGTCACACACTTTTATTACAGAACTCATTTTTGCTGCCAGTCTTACTGCCTATACTTATTGCTGCTACACTCCACAATAGTTTACAGTTTACAGCCATGTTATGTGTATTTACTGTCCCGTGTATTTACTGCCCCGTGTATTTACTGTCCCGTGTATTTATTGCCCTGTGTATTTACTGCCCCGTGTATTCATTGCCCCGTGTATTTGCTGCCCCGTGTATTTACTGCCCCGTGTATTTATTGCCCCGTGTATTTGCTGCCCCGTGTATTTGCTGCCCCGTGTATTTATTGTCCTGTGTATTTATTGCCCCGTGTATTTACTGCCCCGTGTATTTGCTGCCCCGTGTATTTATTGCCCCGTGTATTTACTGCCCCGTGTATTTGCTGCCCCGTGTATTTATTGCCCCGTGTATTTATTGCCCCGTGTATTTACTGCCCCGTGTATTTGCTGCCCCGTGTATTTGCTGCCCCGTGTATTTACTGCCCCGTGTATTTATTGCCCCGTGTATTTATTGCCCCGTGTATTTATTGCCCCGTGTATTTCTTGTCCCGTGTATTTATTGCCCCGTGTATTTACTGCCCCGTGTATTTATTGCCCCGTGTATTTACTGCCCCGTGTATTTATTGCCCCGTGTATTTACTGCCCCGTGTATTTACTGCCCCGTGTATTTACTGCCCCGCACTTGTCGCACGCTGTTGTGTGTTTGTATTTATGTAGTCTTGCGTACTGCTCTGTTCTGCACCTTGGTCCTGGTGAAAGGACATTTCGTTCTGATGTATACTAGTTATACAGAGGAATGACAATAAAAACCACTTGACTTCATCCCTCTATCCCTCTATAAATCTGTCTGTAAATCACAACACTGCAAAAGAGCACTTATTCATCTCTCCATCCATCCACTCATTTCCTCATTCATTTATTCTTTAATATCTAGCTTTCATGTTGGAGAAAACCTCTATCTATTCATCTGAGAAAATCAGACCTGGGCATCCGTTCTTCCATCCATCCATCCATCCATCCATCCAATACTCTCTATCTATCACTTTCCATCCATCAGAACATCCATCGATCACTTTTACACTGATCCATCCATCCATACAATATTCTCCATCCATCGCTCACTATTAATCCTTGTTACAAAAACGCAGGAGAGAGCATCTATCCATCCACTCATCCAATCCTCTGTTCATACAATACTCTCCATCCATCCATTAGCTATAGAATACACTCACCATCCATCCATCCATCCATTCAATACTTTCTATCCACCATCTATAGAATACTCTCTATCCATCCATTCATCCATGTATCCATCCATCTATCCTCCATCAATCCATCCCTCTCTAACCATCCAATACTCTCCATCCGTCCTCTATAAAATATTTTCTCTCCATATATCCATCAAATACTGTCTCAATCTATCCAATACTCTCTATCCATCCATTCCTCCATGTATCCATCCAATAATCTCAATCCCTCACCTGAAACTGAATGTCAGAAAGCCTGATCTGCTGCACCTACATCTCCTCATCTCCACATCTCCTCATCTCCCTGCGGAACTGTCTGCTCACACCATGTGATCATTCACCAAGCTTCTGGGTGATTCTCTACAA
>CM074997.1:17095242-17105242 GCA_037576825.1 Pangasius krempfi | reverse complement strand
ATTAGAGTCACAGCAGGAGCTTCATTGCTCTGTGTGTGTGTGTGTGTGTGTGTGTGTGTGTGTGTGTTGTACCTCCTCAGTTTATCAGTGAACTTGTCGAGTTCCTCTTGAGCTCTGCGCAGTTCGGTCTCGAGGTACTGCCGCGTGGAGTCAAACTCACTCTCCAACAACTCCAGCTTCTGAGTGGTGAAGGACAAACGCTTCCTCAGATCCTCCTTCTGCTCCTGTAGAGAGCTACACACACACACACACACACACACACACACACACACACACACACACACACAATTCCTAAATAAAAAATCTGCACCGACAGTAAAATACATCAGACTCTAACTGTGTGAGTGAAGGTGGTAATATTCTCCTGCTGTAGATGCTGAAAGCATTTCCTGATCCAGCATTGTACAAAACCTCCTGGTTGAGAATTTAAAAAAATAATCCAAGTTTGAATGCTAGAAATATTTCTGCCTGAAATTGCTCGAACACACCCTCCTGCCTTATCCTTTATCTTTATTTCTGGAGAAGACTAGAACACTTCCTGCTTCAGCATTCCTGGCCACACATTCTATAAACCTTCTTAGGTGAGAATTCTTATTACTCGTTTACATTTAGGGCATTTGGCAGACTTTATCTAGAGCAACGTACATTTGTCTCATTTATACCACTGAGCAGGTGAGGCTCAAACTCACAACCTTCTGATCAGTAGTCCAACATCTTGTTTACTCTAAACCCTGTTCTGGCTTGCTAGAACGCATCCTGACCTGGAATATTAGAACATTTACTGCTTGAACCGTCTAAAACCGTCTAAACCTTGCTTACTAGTTCGTCATGCTTTCTAGAAAATTCTAAAAGTTAATAATAACTAAAGCATCTGCTGGTTGAGCGTTCTAACACAAAACACCCTCCAGATTCCTGAACACTCCCTGATGAGCATTGTAGATTTAGAACATTGTAGAACATTTATTTTTGAGCATTCTGAAGAATTCCTGGCTGAGAACTCGAGCACAATCACCTCCTGGTTTATCTTTCTAGAACGAGATCCTTCTCAGTGAGTAAATGTGAGAGGTTTGAGCTGCACTGTGTTCCTGATGGACAGATGGAGATGGAATGTGCATCAAGCTATACCAAACACACACACACACACACACACACACTGGTTTCTCCTGCAGGCCCACAGTCTCTGTGAGATTCACACATTATTATGAGTGTAAGTCATTAGTGAATCAGTGATGTGTTTTCTAATCTCACAGGGCGGATATACACACAGATATATATATATACACACACACATGCACACACACCTCGCCTCGCAGCACAGACACTGTGTGAACATCCACTTTAATGTGTTTAGACTAACTTCCACTCTAAAGTGGTGCTAAACTGCATTAGCTTTTCTATTTTATTCCATCTGTGATTCTCCTCGTTATTCACCAGTCCATCATCCAGCACTGAGGGTGTGTCCATGCCAACACACACACGCACATTTAAAACACACACTTTTCTCCATTTTTTGGCTTTCAGTTCAGTGTGGTTGTGCTGTAGCATGTATGTGAGAAATTGGACGTATTTGAAAACATCCTTTAAACGTCCTTTAATTGGCTGCTGATTGTCACATGATCACCGATAACACACCTGGTATTAATATTACTAATAATAACAACAACAACGACAATAGTATTAGTGTCTCACTTCTTGTCTGTCTCACTCTCTCAGTGTGTGTCTCATGTCAGTTCAGTCTCACTCTCAGTGTCTCACCTTTTCTTCTGGTGCTTACAGCCGGCCCGTGAGCTCTTCAGGCCGGTTTTGCCGATGTAGATCTTCTTCATGGTGTTTGTGTGAACATCAGCTCTCATGTAGATGTGTACAGTAGATCCTGGTATTTATCTCTCTTCCTTTCTGTGGAGTGTGTTACAGAATCGCTGTGGGTTCTCTGTGACGACCCTGCAGACAGACAGACAGACAGACAGAGAGACAGACAGGCAGAGAGACAGACAGACAGAGAGAGAGAGAGAGAGAGAGAACCATCAATGTCCTGCTCACATTCATCTGATGTGATAGTGTAAAAGAGACAGAACTGAGAGGTGAGAGGAGCAGTAATAATACTGTACACACACACACACACACACACACACACACACACACACACTGTCTCTGTTCTTCTGACTATCCAGATGGTGGGAGCTGTGAATTTGTCTCACTGCAAATGTGTGAGTCATCACTGCCTGTAGACAGAGAGAGAGAAAAAGAAAGAAAGGGAGAGAGACAGATTCCTCCTTCTCTCGTCTCTCGGTGTGGACAGATCATCTCCCAGGAAACCCCTTAACTACGGAAACCCAGAGAGTGTGACTCACACACACACACACACAGTTTTACCAAAGGAAGCAAATAACCTTCATAATGAAAAGGAGATAGACAGACAGACAGGCAGACAGACAGAGATAGACAGACAGTAGATTTGCACTTCCTGCTAATGTCTCATTATGATGACACCACACACCGTTATCTCAGATCCTTCACTGGGACTGCTCCTGATCTACACTCACTAAACTACAGCTTTCTCAGATTATTATTCGAATAAAAATCCATAAAATTAATGATAAAATTTATTCTCAATAAAAGGTCAAATGTGTAAAATCCCCCAGTGTGGAGCGGGGTGCGTTGTGTTTGAGGAGCCAGTGATTTGCATGTTAAGCATGTTCTTCCCTTACGCTCTGTGTATTCCTGTGCATTAACCCCCTGTGTGTCTCTAAAGTTCTGGAGAAAGTGGAATGACTCCTGAGAAAGATCATGAGAGGATGGCCTTGAGGAAACTGGGTACTGAGTGGTACACCTGCCCAGCTCTCCACAATGGGGCAGACCAAGCATGAGTCTACTCGAGGCTTCAACACAGAGGAACCTGTGTGTGCAGGAGGCCAGGCATAGCTGCTCAACCTGCAGTGGTGTAAAGGACACTGCTTCAGGGTTCAGAGTGACTGGCCTTGTGTAGCAGTGAGCAGACTCTCAGGTCTCAATGGGACAGAGAACTGTAGTGGTGCACCAGACACCAGAATCGACTCCGCCCATATCATCCCGTATCGGCCTGTGAACCCATGAGGGATTCCGTACTGGGTCGGGAGACCAGCGCCCCAGATGAAGGTAGGGTGACTTGGCACATCCACTGTCTCACTTTAAGGACTTTGAGATGGACAGAAGTGTAAATTGTTGTGTGTACACCGGTGTTTATGTGTAGGTCCTCCCTAAGGGGTAACTGTATGGTGCAGGGTACTCCCTGTTGGTTCCTGAAGCCAGTGAGTTGCATACTGGGCGTAATCCATGATGCCACATTGTTATTTACACTGTGCATTCGTAACAATTCTCACCTCATCATGATATGGTTCTTACAGGGGGAGTTCTTACTGGGTGGAGTCTATTTGTCCCAAAGATATGGACCTGTTCATTATGAGCGTTCTTACCAAAGGAGCCCTTGAGGACTCTGTCCATGTTCCACTGTTGATGGGTTCAGTAGGTGATGTTTATCTCCTGCATTATCTTCTGTGATACACATTGTGTGAATGTGTGAAAGCTAACTGCTTTAGCAATATGGTGTAAAATTAAGTGATCGAAATACAGCTGAAACATTAATGAGTGAAAGAACGAGGACACAGAGACAGATGATCCTGCACAACTGAAGAGTGAGACAAGAAATGTGATTAATCAGAGACATGGCTTATCTGGAGGAGGGAATATTTTATGGATAAAAGGATGAATGAAGTTATAGTGAGCGCTAGGTCAGATTATCCTTCACACCATGAGCACGTGTTCTTTACAGCAGAGTGCATTGAATTAAATCTCTTATTTCTCACACACACATTATGAAATCATGACCTCGATTTAGTGTCTCATGGCTTCATTAAGTTGCTGTTGGATCACAATATAAAAATTTAAAATGTAAAAGAACAGGATGTGCTGGATCAAGTGCTATTCTGTGTGCTGCTGAATACTGAGTGTGGAAGCCATTTTGTTAAATTAAACCAGTGATTAATGTGAGAATTACAGCGAGCTCTATTCATGCAGTAGTATATAATAATATAACATTCACCATCTTCTCATTCATATATCATCATATTAGTCTTTTTATTCTTGTTACACTCGGAGGTGTGAACGACACACAGGTGATTTAAATAATCTGAATGTGAAGCTCAGAAAATCCACTTAAGCAGCTACGTTACCTGACTCTGAATACCAGCAGCTTTCCTCACGTAAATATTCATGTCATTTTTGGCCTTTTCTGACACAGTACACATGACTAATCATGAGTTAATCTCTGTGTGTGTATATAGACAGACAGACAGACAGACAGACAGATAGATAGATAGATAGATAGATAGATAGATAGATAGATAGTATACCGCCATGTTTAACAATGCTAAAAATACACACTGCATGCTAACACACGGGAACCAAAAGGCTATTATTATTATTATTATTATTATTATTATTATTATTATTATTATTATTATTATTATTATCATCGTTGTTGTTGTTGTTTTAACAGTAAATGTAAACAGTAATTCTGATAATATGCTACAGAGATTTCCGGAAGTTTCATCATACAGGAGGCCCTGGAGGAGGTCAAGGCCCTGTTGGAGGTGCCAGTTGTGTACACACGAACACGCACACACACACACGCGCGCACAAACTCGCACGCACACACACCCACACACACAGACACACACACTCACACAGACACACACTCATACAAAAAAAATCCATCTTTGGGATGAAGTGATCTACCTTTTCAAAATCTGCAGATGGAGTGATAGAGGGAAATGTATGAAGCTTTACATTTATAAAGAAAGGATGAAGAAGTAATGTCAGAAAGATGGAGGGATGATGGAGAGAAGCATAAATATAAGAAGAAGGGATGGTGGAGTAATGTCAGAAGGATGGAGGGATGATGGAGGGAAACAAATATAAGAAGAAGGGATGATGGAGTAATGTCAGAAGGATGGAAGGATGATGGAGGGAAGCATAAACATAAAATGAAGGGATGATAGAGTAATAGCAGAAGGATGGAGGGATGATGGAGGGAAGCATAAATATAAGATGACGGGACGATGGAGTAATGTCCGAAGGATGGAGGGATGATGGAGGGAAGCATAAATATAAGAAGAAGGGATGATGGAGTAATAGCAGAAGGATGGAGAGATGATGGAGTGAAGCATAAATATAAGAAGAAGGGATGATGGAGTAATGTCCGAAGGATGGAGGGATGATGGAGGGAAGCATAAATATAAGAAGAAGGGATGATAGAGTAATAGCAGAAGCATGGATGGATGATGGAGAGAAGCATAAATATAAGAAGAAGGGATGGTGGAGTAATAGCAGAAGGATGGAGGGATGATGGAGAGAAGCATAAATATAAGAAGAAGAGATGGTGGAGTAATAGCAGAAGGATGGAGGGATGATGGAGAGAAGCATAAATATAAGAAGAAAGGATGATGGAGTAATGTCAGAAGGAGGGATATGTGGATAATGGAGGGCTGGTATTATGTTGGAGATGATGAAAGAATGATTGAAGGATGGAAGGTATGCTAGAGGGATGATGGATGGTGGAGGAATGATGGAAGGATAACAGAAAAATTAATGAAAGATGGAGAGATAGAATTGATTAATGTTTTTTACAAATAAATTTAAGTTAAACCATGAATGGATGAAAGGATGATGGCGGGATGAAGGATGAAGGATGACGGAGGGATGAGAAGAGAATCCTGCGTGCTTAAAATGAAGAGCTGGGGAAACCCCTCTGCAGGTACACTGATCTCATAAACATTCAGAAATAGATAGATAGATAGATAGATAGATAGATAGATAGATAGATAGATAGATAGAAGTGCTTACCTTCTGCTCTGCATGTTTTCATTTGAAGTCTGGAGGATTAAACGAGGAAATGAAAGACGGAAGGAATCTTCACTGCACAGAGCGACGCAGTCTCTCTTCTTCTGTCTCTCTCTCTATCTCTCTAGCTTTCTGTTTTTCTGTGTGTGTGTGTGTGTGTGTGTGTGTGTGTGTGTGAGGAAGGCAGATGAAGTGAGAGGTGTGGAAACGTTTGTCGCTGCAACACTGCAGATACACAGCGACTCCCTCCATCATCCCCTCACCCTGAGAGAGAGAGAGAGAGGGAGGGAGGGGGCAGACAGGGAGACAGATGGAGGTGGGGGGAGAGAGAGTGAAAGAGAAAGGGGGAGTGAGAGAGTGAGACAGGGGAAGTGAGAGAATGAGAGAGGGATTGAGAGAGAGGACAGAAGGGGAAGAGAGAGTGAGACAGGGGAAGTGAGAAAATGAGAGAGCGACTGAGAGAGTGACACAGATGGGGAAGTGGGGGGGAGATGGGAAAAGGAGAGAGAGAGAGAGAGAGTAGTGTGTGTGAGAGAGAGAGGGAAGTGTGTGTGTGTGTGAGAGAGAGAGAGAGAGAGGAGAAGGAGAGGAAGAAGTGAGAGAGAGAGAGGAGAAGGAGAGGAGGAAGTGAGAGAGAGAGGAGAAGGAGAGGAGTAAGTGTGAGAGAGAGAGAGAGAGAGAGAGTAAGAGAGTGAGAGAGAGAGAGGGGAGGGGAGAAGGAGAGGAGGAAGTGAGAGAGAGAGAGAGGGGGGAGGAGAGGAGGAAGTGAGAGAGAGAGAGAGAGAGAGAGAGACAGAGAGAGTAAGAGAGTGAGAGAGAGAGAGGGGGGAGAAGGAGAGGAGGAAGTGAGAGAGAGAGGGGGGAGAAGGAGAGGAGGAAGTGAGAGAGAGAGAGAGAGGGGAGGGGAGAAGGAGAGGAGGAAGTGAGAGAGAGAGAGAGGGGGGGGAAGGAGAGGAGGAAGTGAGAGAGAGAGAGAAAGAGGGGAAACAAGTGAAAAGTGTGTCATGTGAGTTGGTGATAATTGGGACGCAGATGAGCCTGATGACCCGGAGCCTGATGGCCTGCAGGAGAAGACGGTTCTGCACTCGGCTGGTCCCTGACTGGGTGCCGATGGAAAGTCAGAGAGTGGAACAGAACTGAACGGAACTGAACAGAACTGAACGGAACTGAAGGGCCGTGCGGGGGTCTGAGGTCTGAGGGGGTTTTCCTCTCCTCCGGCACCGTGACCCCTAGACGTCCTGTTCGGCTGGGAGTCTGTTGCCTGTGATGAGTTCTGCGCCTGTGTATGGAGCAGCTGCGTACCGTGCGGTGATGCTCTCTGTGGGACAGCACTGAAACTGGTTAAGGTGTTTGGGTTCAGTCCAAACTTCTTCAGCTTCCAGGCAGAACTCATGATTGTCTAGGTGTGGAGGGACTAGGTGAGGTCATCGCTGATGTGGACATCAAGGAACCTGAAGTTCTTAACTCTTTCCACGGCAGCTCCATGATGTGTAAGGGAGCATGTACTCCGTCCGGGGACTTCCTGTTCTCCACTACCACTTCCCTTTTTTCTGCTGTTAAAAAAGAAGTCATTGTTGTGGCACCTCTGAAACATACAGTGGTGCTTGAAAGTTTGTGAACCCTTTATATTTCTGCATAAATATGACCAAAACATCATCAGATTTCTGAAAGTAGACAAAGAGAACCCAATTAAACAAACGAGACAAAAATATTATACTTGGTCATTTATTTATTGAGGAAAATGATCCAATATTATCTGTGAGTGGCAAAAGTATGTGAACCTCTAGGATTAGCAGCTAATTTTTAGATGAGATTAGAGTCCGGTGTTTTCAATCCATGGGATGCCAATCAAGTGTGAGTGAGAGCCCTGTTTTATTTAAAGAACAGGGATCTATAAAAGTCTGATCTTCACAGCGCATGTTTGTGGAAGTGTATCATGGCACAAACAAAGGAGATTTCTGAGGACCTCAGAAAAAGAGTTGTTGATGCTCATCAGGTAAAGGTTACAAAACCATTTCTAAAGAGTTTGGACTCCACCAATCCACAGTCAGACAGACTGTGTACAAATGGAGGAAATTCAAGACCATTGTTACCCTCCCCAGGAGTGTTCGACCACCAAAGATCACTCCAAGAGCAAGCCGTGTAATAATCCACGAGGTCACAAAGGAACCCCGGGTAACTTTTCACACTGGCTAATGTTAATGTTCATGAGCCCACCATCAGGAGAACACTGAACAACAACAGTGTGCATGGCAGAGTTGCAATGAGAAAGCCACTGCTCTCCAAGAGAGATCACATGAACAAGCCAGAAGGCTATTGGAAAATCTTTTGTGGATGGATGAGTTATGTTTGGAAAAAGGAAGACACTGCATTCCAGAATAAGAACCATATCCCATCTGTGAAACATGGTGGTGGTAGTATCATGGTTTGGGCCTGTTTTGCTGCAGCTGGGCCAGGACAGCTTGCCTTCATTGATGGAACAATGAATTCTGAATTATACCATTGAAGTCTAAAGGAAAATGTCAGGACATCTGTCCGTGACCTGAATCTCAAGAGAAAGTGGGTCATGTAGCAAGACAACGACCCTAAGCACACAACTCGTTCTACCAAAGAATGGTTACAGAAGAATAAAGTTAATGTTTTGGAATGGCCAAGTCAATGTCCTGAACTTAATCCAAAAGAAATGTTGTGGAAGGACCTGAAGCAAGCAGTTCATGTGAGGAAACCCATCAAAATCCCAGACTTGAAGCTGTTCTGTAGGAATGGGCTAAAATTCCTCCAAGCCGATGTGCAGGACGCATCAACACTTACCAGAAACGTTTAGTGGCAGTTACTGCTGCACAAGAAGGTCACACCAGATACTGAAAGCTAAGGTTCACATACTTTTGCCAGATAATATTGGATAATTTTCCAAAATAAATAAATGACCAAGTATAATATTTTTGTCTCATTTGTTTAATTGAGTTCTCTTTGTCTACTTTAGGACTTGTGTGAAAATCTGGTGATGTTTTAGGTCATATTTATGCAGATATACAGACAATTCTAAAGGGTTCACAAACTTTCAAGCTCCACTGTACCTCTGATCTCGTCTCTGTCGGCCGTCTCGTCTCTTTTTGTGATGAAGCCCAGGATGGTTGTGTCATCAGCAAACTTGAAAATGATGCTGGAGCTCTGTTTGGCAGTACAGTCACGCATGAACAGGGAGTACTGGGGGTGGCTGAGTCACATCCCTGTGGGGCACTTGTGTGTTCCGAGTTGCTGATTCTCAACACTTGGGGTCTGTCAATCAGGACGTCCATTATCCAGGTGCACATGGTGCTATTAAGACCCAGATCTTTGAGCTTCATGATGAGCTTGGTGGGAACACTGCCGATCTGTAACCAGTGAACAATGTTCTCATATCGGTGTTCTTTTTCTCTAGGTGTAGGAGGGCAGTGTGCATCATTAGATCAACGGCTTCGTCCGTAGATCTGTTGGAGCTGCATGAAAGGATGAGAGGTCCAGGGTCATAGATAGGGATGAGCAGACGTTTGTGTTAACTAGCTGCTTGAAACGCTTTATGATAGTGGAGGTCAGTGTAACAGGGTGGTAGTCATTCAGGCAGGAAATGACAGGAGTCTTGGGAACTGGAACAATTGTGGTCCTACTGAGCTGCTGGAATAGCTGACAGGCCTAAGGATAGATTAAAGATATCTGTGAAGACCTCTGCTAAGTGGGGGGAGCATGCCATGGATGCCATCAGGTCCTGGTGCCAAAGCGTTGGCAACGTCAGACAGGACTAATGTGCAGCTGTTCTGCTCATTGAATTGAACTGAAAATAAGAAACAGAGAGTGAGACATAGATGAAGATAGATTGAATGAAAGATAGAGAGAGAGAGAGAGAGAGAGAGAGAGAGGGGAACATTCATTACTTCAGCAGTAAATGCAGAAGAGGTGAGAAATGTGAACACCTGTTCCTCTTATCTCACTCTCTCACCATGTTTTTCACTCACTCACGCTCTCACTCATCCTCCCCCTCTCTCTGGCTCTTTCTCTCACTTCTCAGGTCACTCAGGTTTGTCGACGGTGGAGCGGCTGGAGCTTTATGTCCCAGGAGCCCTCATGTCTGTGTTAGCTTCTGGCT
>CM074997.1:17069860-17088623 GCA_037576825.1 Pangasius krempfi | reverse complement strand
GTGTGTGTGTGTGTGTGTGTGTGTGTGTGTGTGTGTGTGTGTGTGTGTGTGTGTGTGTGTGTGTGTGCGTGTGTTTGATGAAGGCCAGAGAGGTGAAGGTCTCAGCTGCAGGATAAGCTGCTGTATTTGACTAATTTGACAGGCAAGGAAAAGAGAGGTCAAACAGACTCGGACCCACACACACACACACACACACACACACACACACACACCTGCAACTCATCCCGAAATTCTGGCTAAGAACCAAACCTAAAACAAGTCTTTCTCGACTGTCGTTATTCGAGTGACACTCACTGATTTCAGCCGAATGACTCGCCTCAATCTCTACAAGTGACTCGGGTCGTGTCCCAAACGCTAAAAATACTTGTCTGTAATTTTAAGAAGCTTCTCAAACACTGGAACATATAAGGTGCTTTCACACTGACCTTACTAATTCATCTTTTTGTGTGTGTGTGTGTGTGTGTGTGTTCGAGTAGTTAAAATCATGAGAACACAGTTGCTAGGCAACAGGGAATTATGTACACATAAGAGCATAAGATAGCTGATGACTCAGGGTAACATCTTACTGTAGTTAGCTAGTACATAGCCATGGGCAATAATTCTTGCATAGAAGCAACGTAAAAGCATAGTCACAGTGGAAACAAGGTAGAACTGTCTAGAATATCAGCATTCACCTCAGATGTTTGGTAAATTACGAAGAAAAATACTAAAAGTACACTGTGATTACACTTAGCAACAACTGCTAAGCAAGATCCTAAAAATTTTTATTGAATGAAACGGTCACATTGTGCCACAACTTGGAGCTGCAAAAAAAAACTGTCCAGCTTGCTAAAATTAACATTATATGACTAGAAATGAGGCTAACAATTTAACAAACTCTTACATAGCCATTAAATCTTTTATAGAAACCAAGAAAAGGCAATGTGACAGTGAAAAGGGGACTAAAACAAACATTTACCTCAGATGTGTTGGTAAATGACTAAGAAACGACTCTGTAGTACTAAAATTACACTGTAATTATACTTAGCACTGACCACGAAGCAAACTCCAGTGGGTTCTTAAGTTCCATATAATGAAACATCAACACTGTCACAATGTTTTACAAATTTTCTGGTGTGGTAAATAAAACACAGAAAGGCCTACTGAAGATATTTGACTGGAAATTCGCCTAAAGATTTAGCAAGCTATTAAAGTCATTAAGTCATAGAAATAAAGAAAAGGCAGAGTGACAGTGTAAATGAGACTGAAACATCAACATTTACCTCAGATGTGTTGGTTAAATACTAAGAAAAGGTTCTATATGACTAAAATTACACTGCAATTATACTTAGCATTGACCGCTAAGCAAACTCTTATAGATTATGAAGTTTTATATTACGAAAGATCGGCACTGTGTTACAACTCATGAGCTTTTACAAACTTTTTGGTTTGTTAAAATGAACACTGAAAAGACCTCTTGCTATTATTTGACTGGAAGTATGGCTACCGATTTAGCAAGCGAGTACATAGCCATTAAATCATTTATAGAAACAAAGACAAGGCAGAGAGACAGTGACAATGAGACACAAACCTCAACATTTACCTCAGATGTGTTGGTAAAATACTAAAAAAAAAGACTCAGTATGACTAAAATTACACCACAGTTATACTCTGCATTGACCGCTAAGCAAACTCCTATTGTTCTGAAGATCCAGATTATGAAACATCAACATTACGGCACAAGTTGGAATTTTTAGAAACATATGCATTAAAACAAACAAATGAAAAACCTCTTGCTGTTATTTGACTATTAAACAGTCATTAAGTCATTTACATAAAATAAAAAAGGCAGAGTAACAGTGAAAATG
Organism: Pangasius krempfi; assembly: GCA_037576825.1. Taxonomy (NCBI): domain Eukaryota; kingdom Metazoa; phylum Chordata; class Actinopteri; order Siluriformes; family Pangasiidae; genus Pangasius; species Pangasius krempfi. Next base: position 17,086,776 of record CM074997.1, on the reverse strand, counting down.
AGACTGAAACATCAACATTTACCTCAGATGTGTTGGTAAAACTAAGAAAAGACTAAATATGACTGAAATTAGACTGGATTTACACTTACGCTAACTGAACTTCCATGTGTTCCACCATACTGAAACCCCAACGTTGTATCAAACTCGAAAACTCAACGATGGCAGAAAACCTCAACTTTAATTTCAAAGTCGTAAATAGCACCAGAGAGGGATGTTCAGTTTGTTTAAGCTTTTAAATAAACACGATGAACACAACACCATTTAAATACGGTATTAGAAAGTCGGCCATTTTAAAAAAAACAGTATCAAACACTAAAGAATTTGTTAAAACCAGATTTAACAGATCTATTAGGTTTCTTTCAGGAGTCTATTACCCATAATGCAGTGTGGACACATTGATACATCAGTTTTAAACCATAGATATCTGTATTTGAAATTGAGAGAGCTGATGACATCAGTTGATAGTAACCTGCGCACCATAATGGCCGCGGTAAAATGTATCTTCTTCCTTTAAATAGTCACTGGCATTAGCTAATGCACATCGTGTCAAGCGTTACTTGAAGTATTGCTATGTTAGCTAGCCAGTTTCCGCTAGCTTGGTAAATTAAGCTACTCATTTGATGAAGTTCAGTTAAATAATCCAAGCTTTCTGAGTTCTGAGTGTATTTTATTAATAAACTGAATTTGTAAAAGATTTCACTGTAGAGCCAGAGCACAATTTTTAGCTAATAAAGTCACCGGCTAGCTTGTTTGTTTTAGTAGAAATGTCGACCCACAATGACTCACACGCTGTATGTGAACTGTGATGGTCATGCGATTATGTAGGGAAATGAAATGAAGTTAGCGACATTATCAGTCAAAGTTATTACAGCCAATATGCTAGCAGGCTATTAGCTAGCTATAATAGGCTACAATAGCGCAAAGTTGTGATTTTTTTCTAGTGTTTCTTCTTTCTGACTGTTTAAAATGATACTCATGTTTTCTTTCAGCAATCACAGATTGCTGAAATGACATTCTGCACATTTACATTTTTATGTTTTTATTCAAATCCCTTCCTTCAAACCACGACCTTGATACAAAGCCCTGCTGAAGAGGTAACAGATTTATCCAGTGTAGATCATCAGTTAATAACCTCTTGGACTGAGCGGAGGTGAAACCTCATAGCTTTGGAAATGTAACTAATTAGCCAGCTAGCTAGCAAGCTCTTAGCAAGTTACTGAAAAAGGGCTAAACAATGTTGTGGTGTTCTCTTTCCTGGTGAATTTTCTCAGAGACTGTTGCTGCCTGAGCTCCAGGAAGATGTTTTTCTAGCTAGCTAGCATTAGCATTTGATAAGTGCAGTCTGCAAAAAGAAAAGGTAAAAGCTTCGGGTTGGCGCGCACACACACACACACACACACACACACACACACACACACACACAGGTAATACAATCTGGGCATTTAAATACATTTACATGTTTAGTTTTTTTTTTTTCCAGGGTTTTATTCAAATTGTTTTTTTCAGTCCATGAAACTACGACGCAGTCCAGCTAAAGAAGAATAAAAATATACGACACATATTAGCAGTAAAGAAATGATCACTGACTGACAAATTTATTGCTGAAAACAGGCTACATTTCACTTTTTTTTAATTAACGTTAAATATTTTAGTCTTATTTTGCCACTCCTGGCATTTTTTTCCCCTTTTTATTGCCATTATATTACACTTTATAAACAATCAGGACAACTGTAACTGAAAGTGTTAGCATTATTATTATTCATGCTAGATGTAGTGCTAGATCAAGTCTCTTCTCAAATAGATCAACTATTTTTACATCACTTAGGCTACAAAAAGTGAAAAAAGCGCTCGCATTTATACTTTGCACATACTTTAAAAGACTGAGCTATGAAGACAATTTGCACAAAATATCAAATTCTACCAAGAAACCTAGCTAAATGATTAACATTACATGCTCCAGCTAGCTAGCTGCTTGGTCGCCAGAATGATGTTGAGCTAGCGTTACGTTACATTATGGCCTACAGCAGAGGTTCCCAAACCCCACGTGGGGTCGCGTGATTTACAAATTAAGTTGCGAGAGAAACTGACAATCTCTTCTTTCGTTTCATTTTCATGTATTTATTTCACAAATTAATTTTAGAAATATTGAAGACGGATTTAGTGGGCTAATGTTTCCGTGAGTCTCATTCAGACAAGCCACGTTTAAATGATTCATTATCCTGTTCATTAGACAAATTTCGCCATCCATCTACTGGTTTTGGTTTTGTGTACCAGTCTTCTGGATTTTCTAATCAAATATACACTTTTGAGTATAAGGTCAGAGTTTTAGCTCTGAGCTGCGGATCATGACAACAATCACGACAAAGGCAGAAAATTCTAAAGAGAGATACAGCTCATCAGTATGGGTAACATCGCTCAGCATGAAATCGTTAAACATTTTACAGTTCGATTTGGAAACCTGACGGACCTGATGTTTGGCTCTGAAGTGCTGTTTAGTGAATGTTGTTTTCAATCCTCCAGATGTGCATAAGATGTGCGAACGTGTGAATGATGCCGCTCTCCTAAATTACTCTGTTAATTAGATTGTCTCCAACTCTTACCACAGCTCTGGTTTCCAGACAGGTAAGATCTCTTAATTTTGAAAAGCAACAACAGTTGAAAAGAAACTTGCGAAAGTCCTACATGCTGGTGAGATGGGGCCATCAGAGGTTTTTTGGGGGGTTCTGCACTTTGAGATTTGACATTTTCATGGACTTTTTTTGTCGAACTTCAGGAGGTTCACTGAAACCTGTCCTGTCGCTACACCTCTGTACAGATGGAGGTGAAAAGGAGAGATCAGGAAAGGGCTAAGCGAACCTCAGCATTATAGTTTTAGGATAACGATCAACCCTTTCCATCACTCGTCTTTGTAAAAAGATCTCATCGTTCTCTCCATCCTTCCCCTCATCAGGTTATTGATTGCTAACAGAGGGCATCTCCTTTCACCATTCAGGCCCATTAAGGGTTACGGACAGCTTTACAAACCAATCCACCTCTCTATCTCCTCTTCTTTCTCTCCCTCTCATCCCTCTCTCCTCTCATCTGCTTACTGCCAGTGATTAAGTCTCGCTGTCTGTCCCGCACCAGGCTGCAGTGGCGAGCCCGGTGGAGCGCGCCATCTTCTCCAGCATGGGATCAAAGAGTAGAGGAGCTTGTCATCCAACCAGCTCTCAGAGCTAAACGTCTGGGGCTGTATATACTGAAACATCCAAACGGTTTAGTAACCATGGCAACTGCAGATAGGATCCTATTTAGGACAAAATCTACGTAATGATGCTGAGTTACTGTTACCACCCTGAAGTGTTTTATTCCCCTTACACCACAGCAATTCGCCAATGAATATGATTTTCATTTATTTAAAAAAAAAAAAAAAATACATGCACGTCATAATTTTTATCCATTTATAAGTTACAGTTAATGTTGTGAAACGTTTGTGAGACTGGTTAGTTCCTGTTCTCACTTGTGTTATAGCAGCTATAAACAGTCGTTCCCTCACCGGCCTCTCTTTCTTCTCTCTTCGAGTTAATCAGAGAAGAAAAAAAATCTTGTCATGTTACAGAGAAACCGCAAAAAACTAAACTCGCGTAAACTCGTCTGTCCTGAAAATGTCAAAAAACCTAGTTACAGCTTTACCTCTGACTGTTACAAAGCACCGACACTGGAGACTCCTTCCACAAATGTGAAATAAATGTCTCCTTACAGAAAATGTCACCGTATCAATGATTTTAAAAAATCCGTTTATGTGGCGCGTCTGCCGTACACGTCCCTGAGAATGAGCTGTTACTATAGAAACGGTAACGTATTAGAACGAGCGCGTTAATATAAACCCGTGAGTTGCAGCTTCGCTACTGTCAGAAAATCGAGAATCCAGAATTAAACAGTGCTCTGCTACAATACAGCTGAACAACTACTAAACTTTTCATCGTATTTTGACTCCAGATAGTAAAAAAGGATTTTCGTTTATAACGTTAGCTGAAGTCATTCTTTGCTTAATGGTGACTGACTAGCATAACGCTATATCATTTATTTATATCGTATAAAAGCCATAAGAAATAGGCACTTCATGATAAGAGTGCTTGTAAAAGTGGACCGAAATTATGCGCCGTGTTTCAATAACGAAACGCTCACGTGAGTCGCACAGACCAATGAAGACGAATTGCTTTTCGACTGCTACGACTTTACATGTCTGAATATGACGTCAGAATCTTAAAGTCTCCGCACTACATGCGTGCGGCTTGAAATAACAGCCTTTACGTCCTTAATACGTGGATTATATTTCAGATACGGAGACACTTCTGATTAAATGCGACTCAAATTTGTGCTGTTCGATTTAGGTATAACGGTAACCACCCATCTGTCAGTTGCTAGGTAACTGATTATGAGCCTAAAATGCAGTTAAAATAGGATAAATTAACATTTCAGGAATTCAGAAACATTTCTGATATGTGAATTTTCTCAAACTCAGCCCCCTGATTTCTATTTTATGCTTCCGTTATTAAAATGAGACATCCTCTTCCTTTTAGGTATTTAAAAAAAACATACAAACAAGTCAATGTGTGGTGTTTTGCTTTGTTTTTTATTTCAGATGTTACTAGCAAAGAGTAACAAACTCAATACATGTACATATTGTTGCTGATGTTTTTCTTCTCCATTCGGTTTTGACCACAAGTGAGTAGGCAACATCCAAACAGCCCGCGTTTTCTATTTTTTTTTGTTGTTGTTGTCGTTTCAAACAAAGTAACAGCGTAAAAACGTCCCATTTTTAATTTCGATAGAACGCCAAAAAAAACAAAACAAAAAAAAAACAAAAACAGACATGTAGCTGTCCTAGAGGCAGTAGCTTTTTTTTTTTTTTTTTTTTTTAAGTGTGTGTCTGGTTAGTAGGAGAACACACCTGAGACACAGTCACAATCAGTGGGAATGACTTTGCGATGGGTTTGCTTTCCAAAAACAGATCGTACATACATTTTTTTTTGTTGTTGTTGTTGTTGTTGTTTTTTTTTTAAATGTCCGTACGTCTGCACGTCGTTAAGGCTTTAGCCATTTTGGTATAAAGAGTTCACAACCCTCGTACGTGTACACATCGAAGGAGTGCAAACATCCATCACGGCCCCTGGACGTTAGCTGCAGGGTTGAAGGTGGCACAGGATTTAAAAAAAAAAAAAAAAAAAAAGGAGGAAAAAAAAAAAAAAGGGGGTTTGTTCTCAAGCTAAACCACGAGTGTGTGTCAGCACCCGGGGCGCGCTCGAGCCACGCAGGGCGTTTGTGCAAATCCTGTGCATTTCAGCTAATGATTATGATTCGCAAATCTGCACAGATGGGTGTAAAAGCCTGCGTTACTCAAACGCGCCCTTTTTCTTTTTCTTTTTTTTTTCTTTTTTTTTTTTTTTTTTTAAGTCTTTCACAGAATGTTCCAGAGTTTTTTTTTTTCCTCTCTGCGCTGGTGTTGAAGGAGGGCAGAGAGACGAAACGCTCACACACGTCACAAATAAAGTACGATAAAGGATAAAGGAGTCATCAAAAGGCAGGGTGGGTTTAAGTGTGTGTGTGTGTGTGTGTGTGTGTGTGTGTGTAGAACCACTATTATTACACCAGTTCGTGGACACGTTGGGAAGGAAATGGACTTTGTACCTTTCACTCGTTAACAAATAAAAACAAGACGAAAGCAGATCCATACAAACAGCTTCGAAGAACCCGACATCGCCAAAAACGAAACCCTCGTCCGAAACCCTTTCTCTCCGTCTGTAGACAGTGACCCCACACACACACACACACACACACACACACACACACGAGTGAAAATACAAAAACACACACACACACACACACACAAACCCAAACCCCTTCCCAGTCCAACAATCATGTCTCGTCTCGGCGCTACATCTCAATCACGCTACTTTTTTTTTTTTTTTTTTTTTTTTTTGGGAAAAGGTGGGGCTGATTTTTAAAGTGATTCAAAATTTCACATATTAAACAATCCTACATATATATATATATATATATTTTTTTTTTTAAAAAGTTTGTTTGTTTTATTCGTTTAAAGTTTTTTTTTTTGGTGCATTTCTTTCAGCTCGCTAAGGTTTTTTTTTTTTTTTCGTGGTTTTGTCTCGTCTTTGAGCTCCACTGGTAAAAAATAAATAAAATCTACACCTACATTCAGACGACTCTGAAGCTTTACGCGCGTCTCGTACGTTTAATTCGTTTCCGAATCAGGCAACATGCTTTTCCCCGACTACCATCGCTACGACGTCACCAAGCAAACTACTTTCCCTTTTACGCACTTTTTCCATTCTGTTACATTTAATGCACATCTATTATCTCTTTCTCAATATATATATATATATTTAGATCTAGATAAATTTTTCATATATGCAAATGAAATGAAAGAATCGAACACATTTAACAGCCATAACAGCACAAAGGTCATTTCAGGATGTACACAAATATAGCCTAAATACAACAGAGCTCTAAATCCATGTCCATATACACTGTAGATAATCTGTGCAAATAAAACTACACGTTTAGACGTTTAGAACGAGAGAGAAAAAATAAAAAATAAAAATAAAACCCACTGGGATAACTCAAGCCACTAAGGAAAATACGACTTTAAATAGACTCTTCTCTTTTTTTTATGTTTATATATATATAGTATATATATATAAACTTATATATTTATCTGTGACATATATTTGGATTAAATAAATACTCTGTGATACGTATAGATGTGTAGATAGATATATTTCTGTAAACTATATACATAAAATGCGATGTTGAAAATAGAAACAGTTTCAGCGTCTCGGCACAGGAGGACGGCAGGCGTGCGAACACACACACACACACACACACACACACACACACACACACACACACTCTCAGAGAGAAAGAAGGTCAGCCCTGTCAGTTCAAAACCAAAGCCCTTTTTTTTTTTTTTTCCTGCCTTCCCATAATTCCGAGCACCTTATTATAATAATGCTAACTGACTTCCTGTTCGGTAGTGGAATGTGCTTACTTCCTTATTTCCTCTTTTTTTTGGGGGAGAAAAAAAAAAAAAAAAAAAAAAAAAAAAACACCCCACAAAAAAAATACAAAACACACTTGCAGCCACTGTCCTTAGACCAGAGAGGAAGAGATGGAACGACACAAATTCAAATTTCTCGTTTCACCCACCCGTCAGTCCCGCGACAATCTCATGCTGCGATGCGACACGTCCCTCACGTCGACAAAAAAAAATAAAAAGAAAAGAAAAGAAAAAAAATATATATATATCAAGGTGCCACGTCATCAGCAGCACCGAAACGTCCCGATGATGTCTCCTTGCGAAGTCCAGCTTTTTTTTTTTTTTTTTTTTTTTTTTTTAAAACGATGTGTCCCTGCTCGACGTTAGTTACATTCGTATCTCGATACCAACCGCTTTACCCTCGATCCCCGAGCTCCTCGACCTGATGGCGCTAAACGAGTGAGCGCTGATATCGGATATTAGCGTCCGGCCGTGCTAGCAAGGTTTGATGGATTGAGAGAGGAAACAAAGTCTCGCTGTACTCCTCCACCAGCGGTAGTCGAGCAGTAGTGGTTGTTGAGGAGAATGACATCACATCACATCGTTGCTAGGTAACCGTCCCACGGCTCGGTGGTGGTTTTGGGGTTGGGGGGGGGTTAGGGTTCGGACACTGGGACAGTGCAGGAAGATTATTATCTTAATTTAAGACTAGCTTAAAGACTACACCTGATACTGGAACTAGAGTAGCTGCGATCCCTCTGGAGAGCAGAGGAGCGAGAAGTCGATCGCGATGACAACGATGATGACGACGAGAGCGATGACGGTACACCTTTATTTTTTTTTTGTTGTTGTTGCTGTATTTTTTTGTGACACGAAGAAAAACAAAAAGGAAAACAACAAAAAAAAAAAAAAAAAAAAACATTCCTGCTGTGTGATCTTTGGTAAAAGCCGACCTTCTGGCGCTGATCTCGGAAAATAAAGCGTACGTCGCTCACGGATCTGCGGCGAAGGGGGCCGGCTCACACCGAGAGGCTGCTTTTAAGTGCAAAATTCCATGCTGTGATAGGTCAGCTGACCGGTCAGGTGACCTAGCCCTGTGTCTGGAACGTCCTGATCTGATTGGTGGATGATGGAAGGCGGAGGAGAGTCGGCGTAGGCAGTGGGCGTGGTAACGAGAAACATTCTCCGGTACGATAAGAACACGTGTTTTTCGTCGGAGGACGAGGAGGAGAGGACGAAAGCGAGGTAGGGAGGATCTGATTGGACGACTAGACGGACGTCCTTGGAGGCTGATTGGACGGTGAAGGTAGGAAGGTGTAGGAGGAGCGGATACGTGAGACTGCGTTGTTTGGTCTGGATCGTATGTACGAGGCGTCACAGAGCAAGAGGGCACGCGGGCGGCCTTATCCTGGAACGCTCCGTACATCAGATCGCGGTTCACGTCGTCGCGCTCCGGCGCTGGAGATCGATCGATCGATCGAGTGAGTGAGTGAGTGAGTGAGTGGTGGAGGTGGTGGAGATGGAGGTCAGGTGGGAGTGGGTGTGCTCTTATAGACTTAGAGTTTTCTCCTGAGTGGTGGCGAGGAGGCGCAGGCTGGCGTGGCTGGAGTAGCCCTCGTCGCTGCAGCTGCTCCTCAGGCTGCCTCGCTCGTCTGAGTCGCTCACGCTGCTGGTGCTCCACTCCAGATCGCCCAGCAGGTAGTCCGTACCCTCCACGTCCACATCCAGCTCTTCTGTACCGCAAACACACACACACACACACACACACACACACTCTCTTAAGTACTTAAGCTCGACATCAAAATATCACATCACGATTACCGAAGGCATTTCAGCTGCTTCCAGTCAGTTTGTAATTATTTTAAAAAATATATTATTAAAAAAAAAAATGCAGTACTGTTTTTTTGAGTACAATCTTTGCTACAGATGTTTATTTTCTGACGTCTACATTATTGATTCAGTACGAAAACATTTTAGATTCCAGACGTTAGTTTTCCGGCACAGAATGAAACGCTACAACATAGAAAAATGTTTGTGTGTCAGTAAAGAAAGCAGCAGATTCCATAAGAGCCGCTTTTCAGATAAAAACAGAATGAAGGCTGCTGGGTTTCGCTGCAGAAATAAGAAGCGAGTCGACAGTCAAAGTCTCCAGAAGAACTGCGGCTGCTTCTGCAAGATGCTCAGTAACACTTCCAGCTCATTTCCTTATCAAACTGCACACTGCACCTGAGACACTGTTTATTTATTTAAAGCGAAGGATCCTCACATTAAATACTGACTCTGCTTCATTTATTACTGTTTACTGCCCTTTATAGGGGTTTTTAAATGTAGAAACATTTAGTTTCATTCTTTTTGAAGGTGTCTTTGCTCTACAGCGTTTTATTGCAAGCCTTTTTCACAGTACTGTATAATTAATTTTTTTTTACATTTTTCAGGACGTCATGTCGAAAAGACGGCCCAATCCGCTCGAGGCTGATCACAGCGGAGGTGTTTTTTCTGACGCTATGAAGGTGTGAGGAGCTCGTCTGCTCATTTGCAGCCGCCGAGCGTACACACGAGGACGATTTTTAATTGTGAGCGCTGCCTCGGCCACCGCTGTCGGTGTGTGACAATGTAAGAAGCGAATCAAATAAAAAAAAAGAGCGGAAAAAAAACCCCAGTTTGCTGCATAATTAGAAAGAAAAAAAAGACAGGAAATGACACGCAGGCACAGCGATGTCAAACTCGTGGAGTAAGTCTGTAAGCTTAAAATTTCTCGGTGTTGAGAACGCTGTGTTCAGTTAGACGTGTTAAATCAGGCAAAACGCACAATTCCTGCCAGACGAACGTCTAGCACTTCAGATTTCCACTTTGTTTGTTTGTTTGTTTGTTTATAGATGCAGTGATTGTACGACAGTAAACATTTTCTCCTTTTTATATAACTTAATTCGTTTGTTATTTTAATATTAAGTTCAGCTCAATATCAGAAAAGACAGCATCAACAGCAATGTTATGGTGGACGTTATTTGACATTTATGGAAGGAGTCTCCAGTGTCAGAGTTAAAGCTGTAACTTTAGGACAGAGGAGTTTACGCTGTTTTTTTTTTTTTTTCAGCGTATGTATTTTTAAGAAAGAGAATAAATAGATTCTGGTGAGGGAACGACTGTTTATAGCTGCTATAACGGAAGTGTGAACTTGTTTCACGGACGTTCCACGACATTGAACGTAACTTCAAGTGGATGAAAAGTACGACGTGTGGTTCTTTACTAAAATACAAAGTGTAATCGTTGGAAAATTGCTGTGGTGTAGTAGTAGGAATGTAAAACCTTTCAAGGCGTGTTTGTGGTAACAGTAACTCCATCACGTCGTTGATTATTTTCCTGTAACAGCACACCGCCAAGTGTTTCAGCTCTGGATGACTTATTACGAGGTCTGAGACACACTTCCCTACTGTTTTTTTCCTGACCAGCATGCAGATTTTTTCAGTAACCAAGAAATGCTCTCCCACTGAACTTATTTCATCGTCTGCAATCAAATGCTCCCGTTTAGACGTCATGTGCAGAAGTGATTTATGAGCTGATTCGGAAATGATTTATAGCGGCCCCGACCTCGCTGCCGGTCTTGTCCTCGCCATATTACAGCATGAATAGAAATAACCTAATCGCTACAAACCGTCTGTCAGCGAGTCCAGATAGATTTAGACAACTAGTGTGTCTTTTAGAGAAACTCCAGAGTTGCATGATAGACAACACTCGAGCCGAATATTTGAGTGCGCACTCAGGAGCGATTCTGGTCTCGTCTGGGGGGCGGGGCTTATAATCTCAGGTTAGTGAAGAATTCCTTCTTTGCTAAAGCTAGCTCTGGGAAGAATGCATCAGCCTGTCGTGTTACCGAGAAACCACAAAGCATGAGATGTGGCGGAAAACTGACTAAGCACTCCTTACAGAAAAACTCACCATATCAATGATTATATCAAAGGTTTGTGAAAAAAAACAATGGATGCCTCGAAACTGCAAAACGATATAGATTTAACAAGCGAATATGTCAGTATGTTGATTGATTTAAAGCTAATACTTACTGTATATATACAGTATAACTTTGTTTACTGCTGATGCTGTGAGCAGCCATTTTGAATTGATGTCACTTGCTGAACTCGGGGTTGACGAGACCATCCTGAGTTCCAGAGTAGAAACGTTTTCTTTTGTTGTTTTTTTTTTTCCTAGCCGGAATTCAGAAATTACGACTTATGACCTTTATTCGATATTCATGTAGGAAAGAGAACACATCTGCTTTCCAGGGTGATATGATGAGCACAGAGAGTGTGAGGGCGTGAATGTTTGTTAAGGAGCTCATATTTTGAAAAAAAAAAAAAAAAGGCAAAAAGTAAATGACTTTAGCGCTGTTATTAATTCAGACCTCGCTTTTGGTTCTGACAGCCAAACACAGCCGAGTGATCTGAGAACAACGTATGCATAAAAGATGACAGAACACAGAAAAGTGCTGTATTTCAGTGTAGTCTATAAAACTAGTCTGAACACTAGAGAAAGTGTTGGAGTTGAAGTTTTTTTTTGAAATTACTCACTGTGGTCAACCAGGAGGATCCTAACACGATGCGAATTTCATTTTTAGACCCTTTTCTAATTTGTTAGCTGCCAAGGAAGCGTGATAATGAGGTTAATTTAGCGAGGATATTAATCGCACGGTGGCTATAAGTTAACCCCGCACTGCTGAGGGCATGGCTCACCCATATATCTTCATGAGAAATGCACACAAACTAGCAAATAACTCCGCAAAGTATCAGGTGTGCCGTCGTAGGAAAATAATCAACAACAGGACGGTGTGTTGCAGTTACTTTGGAGATACTGTAACCACCCTGAAATGGATTATTTTCAACAAAAAAAAATCTAAAAATGTTTTATTTCTTTTACACCACAGCAGTTTGCAAATGACACGTCATACTTTTTTAAAAATTCATTTATAGCTACATTTATTGTCGTGGAAGTTAGTTCCTGTTCTCGCTTACGTCACAGCAGCTATAAACAGTCGTTCCCTCACCAGCCTCTCTTTTGTCATGTTTCCGAGAATCCGCAAAGACTGACGGCTACAAAATCGCTCACACTGGAGACTCCTTCCATAAATGTTAAATGAACATCTCCTTCCAGAAAACTTCAGCATATCAGCGAGTACTTGGTTTTTTTGTTGTTGTTGTTGCTGTATTCTCAATTCTGATTGGCCAGAAGGTGTGTATTAATCTTATATAACAGCACGGCCTGGATCGTAACATGAATGACAGGTTTATATTTATATATATATATATATATATATATATATATATATATATATATATATATATTAATACGCTCGTTTTAGGGTGTCATTTCTATAGAAACAGCACATGCACAGGAACTTAGATGCTTAATGTTAATTCCTTCACTTATTTACAGAATACTAACATTTGCACGATGAAGTGGAATATGTGAAAATGAAGTGGGTTTATATCTGTAGCTTAATTAAACAAACAAGTTCTAAACATCTCATTACCTGATCCAGTGTTCAGGGGGTTTAATAATCCTCCTCCACTCCACAGTCTATAACACTGTCTTGCTGCAGAGTCTCAGGAAACAGCACTCTTTCTACCGGCCCTTTGCTCCATTAGCAGCTGTCTTCAAGTTAGAAAGAACACCCGGGTCCAGTTGGGACAATCCTGGCACCCTTCTGGACTCCGAGTCCTGATGAGCTAGGTGCTGGTAATGAGCCAGCTGATCCTGATGCACAATCACCACCTGGATCCTGGTCCGAAAATGAACTCAATATCACACTATCTGACAAAATAAATAAAGAAATAAACAAACAGCTCCAGAAACTTCTTAAGAGCTCGCAAACTTGAGGCTCAGGAGGAAAAGAACTCTATTCAGATGGGATTGGGTTTACACGTGGATGTGGGGGAACGTCGGCCATGTTGGTGGTTTTCCTCTCTGCTACCCTGAGACAATTACAGACCAAATTACTTGTCGGATAATTTTGGTACCATCTGGATCTGTGATTTCGCAGGCAGATGCTGCCTCTCGCATTTTGACCTCTGTTGCTTGCCGTAGTTAGTCGCCCAGCATGCATATTAAACACTTCCCTAATCGTGTGATCCTCAGCAGACTGATTAAAGGGATGATTATAATGACAGGTGCAGAGATAAAGCCACTCTGTATGCACATATAGCACATCATACATACAACTATTAGTTTCGCTGACAGCTCCTTAATCACCTACGTAATTTAATCCCAGCATTACTGAATTCTCAATTCTGATGGGGTAGAAGGTGTTGATTAATTTTCTAGAACAGCAGCTCCAGTCATAGTTCAAATCACAGGTTTATATTAATGTTCCGGTTATCGGTTCTATAGTAACAGCTCATTCACAGGGACTTGTACAGCGGACACTCCACTGATAATAATAATAAATAGATTAAAAGAAAACTGAGGAGATGTTTGTTTAACATTTATGGAAGGAGTTTCCAGTGTCAGCGGTAAAGCTGTAGCTTTAAGTTTTCCAAGTTTTTAAGCTCAATCTTTAGGACAGAGGAGTTTACAGGTTTTTTTTTTTTGGTTTCTCAGGAACATGACAAGCTGTATTTTTTTCGACTTATTAAAAGAGGAAGAAAAAAGAGAGGCTAGTGAGGGAAGGACTGTTTATAGCTGCTTTGAGTACATGAGAACTTGCTTCACGACACTAAATCCAACTATAAATGGATAAAAAGTATGACGTCATTTAATAATAAATTAAAAGGTGTAATCGTTGAAAAATCGCTGAGGTATAAGAGGAATAAAACACTTTGCTATGTGCTGTTATAGTACAACCACCATGTCGTGGATTATTTTCCTATAAGAGCACATAGCAAAGTGTTTTATTCTTTACATAACGTCTTAGTAATGAGCTCAGGTTCCTACAATAACCTGCGTTATTGTACTTGTCGTCCAGATGGAAGAGTTTTATCATGGAGAAGACTTGTAAACAATCATCCTATCCATAAACTAGTGACATTGTGTTTTGAGCTTCAGGTGTAGCAGTATTCTTCTCTGCCTCACCCTTAAGCCACTTCCAAACAAACGTCATCAGAGATACCTGGAAGCGCAATATCCTTCAGTTTAGAGGCGAACTAACTCTCAATGCCACTCTTTCCCAGCTCATGTGGTTGCTGGCAAAACCAGCAGAAAGTCCCGTTCCTAGTCGTAGACATGAAGATGGTCACCTGAGCCACTACCTATCTAGTGCATTCATACTCCAGACATGTAGAAATGATCCTAGAGGATGCATTTACTACTTCCCTTTTACCTACTACCTCATAAAACAGATGATATAATAAAAAAAATACAAAGAGCTCAATAACTAGATAAATAATACACTAAACATTCAGAGCCTTCACTGTGGTCTCTGCCTCCCAGCTCATATTTCCAATACTACAATATTCCGTATTGTTTTTGGATTCGAGTGTAGACGATTTTAATAAAAAAGGTCCCCAAATAATTACACAACCCCGCATGAACATTCTTCTTGCCTGTAAAGTTGTAAAGTGAATAACTAGAGCAGATGATGGAGATTAATGACAGCCAACCATGCAGATCAGAGATATCAGAGAGTGTCGAAGAAAAAAAAACAAACAAACAAACTCACACTCATCGTTTGTGGATGTCGAGCAAAACCAAAAGGATAGACTGGAGTAGAAAACATGCTGGGATACAAGAAAGAGTTTTGGAGAAATGTGAAAAGTTTTACAGGAGAATTAATCAGCTCACTGGGGAACACAAAGAGGAAATATTTATCACTGTCTTAGTGATAAGTTTCTCCATTTTTGGTTTCATCATTAATGTGAACTCATAAATCAAATCTGGTAATATAACAAAAAAAAAAGTTCTATTTATGTTATAATTGCTTGATGAATAAAATGAGCAGGAAAAATAGAAATTTGTCTGATCAGTAAGCCACCAAGGCACGACTGGCTCCATTAGAATCTTGTCTAAGCCTTTATTTTTAAAATTTATTAACTAAACTGATAATCGTTATGATTTCAGCCTTTGGATCGGATCATTCTTCACTCATCTGAACTCAGCAGTGCTTTCTGAATAAACGTTATAGCTCAGAAAAGCTTGAACTTTTTTTTATATTTGTGTGGCGCAGGAGGAAAATCCATCACCTGCTGAAATTCTGACCTTTTCATCCATCTGAAATTCAAATCTTTTTTTTTTAAGCGCATGAGCAGCCATGACCAAAAGTTATGGCATATGTAAGTAGGAGAATAGTGCATACAAAAACACTCAAATACTGATTCTACTGAAAGGCACATGTTATCCAGACTTTTAATAATATATATAACTGTACTACTTCTACTACTACTACTAATAATAATAATAATAGCTGAAAGCAGCAATTAAGGGGGCCAAACACTTTTTCTCTTTAGCAATGGAGGAAGAACAATACCCACTGAGACCATCAGTGTTTGTTCCCCAAGGAGAAATACTAAAAAATGTGATAACAGTACGATATGACCTCACTTCCTGTTTGGGGATCAGATTTGTTCGAGTGTTATGGACGAACCGTATTGAATTTCAAAAATATGAGAAGGAAATTTTGTTGAAAATCTGACAATGCAGTGGTTCAAATTTCACAAGGATTAGATGAATTATCTAGAAGAAACTTCAACTTGAAATTTGGCTTCACTTCCTGTTTGGTGATTTTACTGTTGAATTCGTTTGTGCGTTATGGAAGAACCACATGGTTCACGATGATGTGATCCAACTGTTTGTGATGACTGGAGAAAATTTGTCGGAGAAGAAGTGAAAAAGCTGTTTTGTAAAAAAAATTCAAAATGAAGGAAAATTCCAATATGGTAGAAATTAACATTGTGGTATGTGCCAAAATCAGAATGACCCAAAGAACCAGAGGAAAGTGGAGTTTCTACAGTGCTGTTAGTGCAAACTTACGTAAGATCAAAGACAAAGTTGTGTCAGTGTGAGAAATCATTTTTGAATAAAATCTCAGTGTGAGCGCTGCTATGACGCTGGTCTAAACTCCACCAATAGGAGGAGAGCAAAACTCACGGGACAGCTCCACATATGGTAGCAGCGATGGCGAAACCACAAATGAAGCGAAACTTAAATGAATGGAATCTCCTTATTACCTCAAGCTCAGTTTTGTGTTTGCTTACAGCGTCATTTCTTGGATAACACTGATTGACGCCGTAAACTACGCAGAACGTAGCAGTGGATCTTCATCGCATAATCTGATTCGGACAAGATTTTATTGCGATGTCATGCAGCGTGCTGAGTAATAATCTTAAAAGACAGACTTAAACTCGGCAAGTCTGTTACAAGCAGCAGTAAAGTTTATTCGCTGTGTTTTGGAGAGATTTGAGATTTATTTCCCCCTCATAATTCATATTAATATTAGTCTTTTAAGCAGTTAACGACTCTGAGGGTGGAAAGACGGATTGTTTTTTTCCTCCCTCCTAGAAAAAAAAAACCCATGATATAGTACACCATGATACAATACACAGTCTCAGCGTTACGTAATCGGTGTTAATGCAGTAATCACTTCCTTATGGGAAATGCCTGAGAATCAAACCCAGAATGAGGCTGAATTAAAAGCTGGCCCTCGGTATGATGTGATTGAATAAAGAACAAAAAAAAAGGAGAGAATCACATTGTATTGTCAAAATAAAAAAGTGTGAGCCTGACTGAGTTTATAAGTGTGAGAGCAGAAGACTTAAAAGAACTCCAGGAGAGTGTTTAGAGTGAAAGAGAGAGTGTTTAGGGTGAAAGAGAGAGTGTTTAGAGTGAAAGAGAGAGGCTTTAGGGTGAAAGAGAGAGTGTTTAGGGTGAAAGAGAGAGTGTTTAGGGTGAAAGAGAGAGT
>CM074997.1:17014982-17025044 GCA_037576825.1 Pangasius krempfi | reverse complement strand
CCACTCCAACCTTCACACACCATGTCTTCATGGAGCTCGCTTTGTGCACAGGAGCATCGTCATGCTGGAACAGGTTTCAGCCTCTTAGTTCCAGTGAAGGGAAACTGTAATGTAATGCTACAGCACACAAAGACATTTTATACAATTGTGTGCTTCTGACTTTGTGGCAACAGTTTGGAGAAGAGCCACATATGGGTGTGATGGTCAGGGGTGCATATACTTTTGGCCATATAGTTTATCACCAGTTAAAAAAAAAAATACTCCGCAGTGCTTTGATTGATGCTACGTGCTGTTGCTAATTCGCCTACTATCCGTCTTAAACAGTGTCCGAGATCAGAATCAGCGAGTCCCAAAGCGTAGTGTGTTGAAATGATGGTCCGCTGTTTCAGGAACAGTTTCCAAGTGCGGATCCGTGGACACTTTGTTATTCCCCCCAGCTAATATTACCCACAATTCCTTGCACGAGGGAGGGAGGAAGGAGGGAAGGAGTTTTGTGACTGTTTGCTTCGCAGAATTCCAGGATGCATTTTAAAGAGGCGTAAATAAAAAGTGCAAACATAAATCACTGGAATGGTAAACCGAATGATGCGGTATAAATGATAAAGGAGTAATGAATGAATGAATGAATGAATGAATAAGAGCTGAAATGTTTAGGTGACTGTGTGTGTAACTAGGCAACAGCCGTCACTTCCGGCACATGACGTGTTTGTTTGTCCCTGGACCTGCGGACTCTTTTTCAAAAGTATGTTATTTATTTGTTTATTTATTTATTTATTTATTTATTTATTTCCACAAAGGGAGTGCAAACACCTAGTGTTTGGTGGCGTCGTGTCACGTGACCAAGGTCTCGCCTTAACCTTCATCAACCTTCTCACTGCCGTCGCGTGCTCACCTGGACCGCCGCCTGTGCGGTGAGCGCGAGCGGCTCCTACGCCGGTCCCGGTCTCGGTCCCGGTCTCGAGACCGCGAGCGCGAGCGTTCCCGTTCTCTCTCCCTCTCCCTGCGCCTGCGCTCGCGGTCCCGGGAAGACGAGCGCGAGCGGCGTCTCTCTGCACAACAACAACAACATCAACAACTATTATTATTATTATTAATATTATTATTATTATTATTATTATTACACAAATAAAGACCAATTTAACACCGGCCGCGTCCCATATCGCTCCCTATCAACCACAAAGTGCCCTAGTTAGGGTGTAGTAACAGACATTTTTGGATTTATCTCGCGACAAATAATTAATGCATCATGCATCAATAAATAATGAATTTAAAAAAATGGCGTAAACAAATAACAAACCGAGTTATCCTGAAAGCTAGCAAGAGTGTGCAGAGCAATCATTTCGTATATAATAAATAAAAATAATTAGCTGTATGCACATCATTAACATTTTTAGATACTATTTATAAACATATTTATTTATCTAGGTGCTGTATGAGCATTGTGTTGCTAACGCTAACAGCAACCTCTGAATTATAAAAAAACGAATCAACCATCAGTTAAACGTGAAGCTGAATCCCCACCTCGTCGTGGAGGTGATCTGCTCCTGCTTCGCCCCATCTTTTATATTTTAATCCTTTTATTTCAACCTGCAGTGAAAACAAGCTTGGAGAAATGTCTCGATGTAAACGTTTACTTTACGCCATTTTCTATTCAAGCGCGCGACAAAAAACACGTTCCGGAAGGAAACAACAAACCGCAGACTCTTAGTTCCTATATAACAGTTCCGGTGTAAACGTGTTTCTTCATATTGAATCAAGTTAAAGCAAAATATCGAAAAAAAAAGTGATATAAAGATTTGACTAAAAATTTTTTAAAAGCGATTGTATTCTTAAGAAAATATTATTGAATTTATAATATTCAATTATTCAATTTAATTCAGTTTTATTTGTACGGCGCTTTTAACAATGGACATTTTCACAAAGCAGCTTTACATAAATAACTATATTCAAATTAAATTAAATCAAAATAAATTTTAAATATGTGAAAGTGAATTAAATATATTGGGTTGAAAACCATACATTTGCATTTATTTATTTTGATTTAACCTCCTTGAAATTCAGATTAGTTTTTTTCAATGTTCAGAGACTCACATTTTAAAATTAATTAAAAAAAAAAAAAAATCAAGTATCTATTTTCAAATATGTATGTACCCAAAACAGGTATTTTTTATTCCAAAGAGACTTTAATGAAAGCCTTAACTTTTTAAAAACTACTTTTTCACTGAAGATTTTATTACTTTATTATTTACCTCAGAAATCATCTGCATCGTGTGACATTCTGCGTAGATTTTGTAGGTCAAGAATATTTCTATATTCATCAAACATTTTCCTTTTTTTAAACCCCTTTTGCTATCTTTGATACACAATATTCATACAAATCGGCAATGCGTTTAGTTTTTAAAATCAGTGTTATTTATAATGCTAAAATGTGTGACATGATATTTTAAGTAATATCAAAAAATCATTTAGAGAATTTGGATACGTTTAAAAATAATCCATGCAGCAAAGGTTTAAAGGATGTTTTTTGTTTTTAATTGCTATGCTTAGTTAGAATTGTTGCATGTTGCACAATTCAGACAATTTTAGATGTAATGTTTATATCTAATGCCCCCCATTTTGATGCTATTAACGTTTATTTAGTCTGAGAAAGATTAAAGACTTAAACCCGACTTCAAAATGCTGAATTCTACACGGATCATGGAACAGTAGTGAGGCAAGGGTGCCAATATTTTAATCGTCATGAAGGTGGAACCAGTGAATATTTTTATCGGTGAATCTTTAAAGACAGGAGACGTGTTTAAACACTATCTAGTGAGCATGTATAGTGAATAAGGGGGCATTTGGGTTTAAACTAAAACACTGAAGTGTAATATCGAGCTAAATTTCAGCAATGAAACAAATGAGAGAACATCAGAGTGTGTAAATGATGAAAAATGATAAACTTTAAATTAGATGATACCAGAAAAATGAGATTAGAGAACATACAGCAGCTTCATTGGTGAATTTCATAAGACTGATGAAGTCTGAAAAGATTTATGGTAAAAATAATATAATTTATGATTTATATATTACATTACATGGGCTAGACATCAAGATCTTTTTAATGTTGACTCCAAACAAAAGTGATATATATATATATTTGACTCGTTGATGAGAGATATGAAACAAAATATGACAAAATATGACAATAGCAGTTAGCAAAATTCCCTGAAGAGCAAAAAAATAAAAATTCTGCGATTAATTATTTAAAAAACAACAACAACAACAAGAAGAACAACGCAGGGCGAAATTCTTTTCAGGGATTTTTAATGACCGGGCGTTTAGGCTATCACTTTACATTCTAACATGACATGGATTCAAACCAGCACATATACACACACAAAGGCAATTAAATAAGAGTTACTGATCGTAAAAATAATTACACCTGCAAAAGAAAATCGTCGATTTTATAAAATAAAACTCAGGAAGTGGAATGTCTGAGTGCTCTTTTAGAGTTGGGCTTTTTTTTGTTGCATATACAAGCCAAAGTCATGTTCATTTGGTGTTTTTTTTTTTTTTTTTCCTATTCCTATATTCTATTCATAACCACGTGGAAGGTGAACAGGAAGCCAGATCGGAGTCGGGAAGGATGACACTTGATTACACGTCAGAGAATTATACAAGTACAAGTACGTGTGCAGTATGACCGTCGGTGAACAGTCAGAATCAACAAAGTGCCGACGTCATGCCACGTTCTGGTCTAAAACGCTCGTGCCGAGTGTAATGCGGTTTTAAAAAAAGCGCGTGAAGAGCTCGTTATGGAGCTTTCTTTATGGGGGTTAGTCAGATCATGATGAGAATTAGCTTGTTATAAAACAATAACCTGAAAATGCTTCATGGACAAACAGATGGATACACACTGAGTGGTAATCGAGTGCTTGTGTTACTGTGTGTGAGTGTGTGTGTGTGTGTGTGTGTGTGAGAGAGAGAGAGAGAGAGAGAGCTCAAATCTCAGCCTTCTCCTTCTCCTTCTGCTTCTTGCTCTTCTTCAGGAACGACGGCGCTTTGAACTTCTTCTTCTTCTTGAACGGGGACTTGGAGGGAGAGCCCTCGGGGGTGGTGCCCGCAGGCTTGGTGGGCGGGGCGGTGGGCGGGATCACCGAGCTTTCCGACGTGTCACTGGTGGAGAGAGCCTTCAATCCTTTCTCCAGCTCTTCCTGCTGCTTCTCGTCCTCCTCCTTCCCGTTCGGGACTGCGTCCGTGGTTTTCCCGTCTATCTCTGAAACCAAAAGAAGACGTTAAAGGGTTAAACGGGTGGTTTTTTTTGGTTTTTTTTTGCACATCTGCAGTGTTAAGTGGGTTTGAGCGGAACCGTGGTGTGTCCGTCGAAGTTCTCGGTGCGGTTCTTTGGTCAGACGAGAACACGGCGATCGCACTCGGGTCCGAGGGTGAGGTGGTCTCTGTCTGCTTCTGAGTGAACCCTAGTGAGAAAGTGATTCGACTCTGAATCGACTCACTTCAGGAAGTGAATCATACATGCTGTGTGTTTTGGGTTGCAATGTTTTTTTTTTTTTGTTTTTTTTTTTCTCCTAAAGCCGCTAATCAGAACCAAAGGACAGAGCTGTAGTACTGCAGCAACGCCATGTGTTCTTAAAAAAAAAAAAAAAAAAAAAGAGAGAAAGAGAAATAAAATGCTGGCCGTGAAACACAAACCGTTATTTATATAATTATCTGCTCATTTATTTAGCACCGGCTCCGTGTTCTCCGTGCTCGGGTCATTTTTTTTGCGATTTCTGCTCACACTTGGTAAAAAGATTTGTTTTACTTTTTTTTCCGTCACTGTGTTTTACAAGGACATGTTCAGCTCCACACACACCTACACAAATGTTTTTTTTTTTTCATTTCAATTAATTCTGTGCAGTGTGAAATCAAACCAAAGGGGCAAACAAACCCAAAGAATCAATTTCTCTCCGATTCATACTCAAAAAACGGACTCATAGGTTTGAAAGGAATTTGCTCACAAATATGTCATGGTGCTTGAGCGGTTTTCCACTGCACATTTATAAAGAAGAAGAAACGTCCCAAAAACCGGGAATGAACAGAACTTATAGTTCCAGTTTAACATGCAGGAGGTGCTGAGGTGAACGTTGCTCTTTTTGTCTGGTTGATGAAGCGGTTTTGAATTTCGTCAGTAAAAAAGAAGTCGAAAGATTTCATGGCGTGACAAAACATGAAAACCGCACACGGTCGCACATCACGTGATCCAAAAAAACCACAAGTATTTCTCTTCATTCGTGACGTGTTTGCATTCCCAAAACTTTTTTTTTTTTAAGAATTAACACACATTTGTGCAAGCTGAGAAATTAGACGGCACGATGTTACATCCTATATATAAGGCATTTGAGAGAACATGAATAAGTTTGCGGTAAATATCAGCAACAGAACAGATCTGAATACATCACTGTGGGCAAATAAAGAAAAAGAAATCCCAAACATTAAATCGGATGATAAGGACATTTCTGAGACCATTATGCTTGACCAATCAGTGATCTGCACTGTTTCTAGCTCCGCCCACATGTCTATTAATGAGAAGCAAACTCAGCAGAGGTATTTGGAAAGCCTTAATCCATAGTGTTATTAGTAAGCACATGCTGTGAGTGTGTTAAAGGCGTGCGAGGTGTGAGGGTGTGGCGTGAGGGCTCACCTGAGACAGGTGGTTTGGTGGGGGAGGGGACTTTTGTGGGAGAGGAAGCAGGGGGAGGAGTCCCCGTATCGTTCATCACCTCCTCCCCACCTGACACGGAGGAGACGGGAGAGAACACGAGGCAGGAAGGAGACGTAAAAACGAGTGATTAGTGAGTTGAAATAGTGAGACAGGACAGAAGGTGTGTTAGGACAGAGCTTTGAGTAAGAAAGTTTAGTGATATCGTGGACAAACATCTTGTTAATCTCAATATCAGAGAGTAGTTAATGATTCAGGAACGTCAATGAGATATATTTCAACCGTAACAGAATTCATGTGTAAATCTATCACTGTTGTAGAAGTAATAGTTTGGCCAAGTGTGTGTAAATATACACAATTTCCACTCGACTCCGGATGAAGCTGAACAGCTAAGACATGTCTGGTGTCTGAAGTTTGTTGGCTTTGTACTGGCTGGAAGTGTACAGCCTCTGGCTTAGCAAACTCTCGCTCAGTATTTGTGTATAAAGTGCTGTGAAAAAATATGTGCCCGCCTCCTGATTTCCTCTATTTTTGCATATTTTTTAGGTTTCAGATCCTCATACAAAATGTACTATAAGATCAGGAGAATGCGAGGAAAGACAAAACACCATTTTTAAATGATCATGCTTACGGAGACCTTTTAGTCTACTTCACATTGCTGGAAAAGCTTCTATTTAAGTCATCTTTAGATAAGTTTAGATTCAACAGTACTAACTGGTTTGATTGCGCAACTGAGGGTGTGATTACTTTTTCACACAGGGCCAGTTGTTGTTGGACAACTTTTTTGAGTTGAGACTCAAGAATTTTGAGTCTCCTCAGGTTGTCTTATATTAAATTAACATGAATGAATTAATTAATGAAACAATTAAGCGTATGCAGCAATAAAATCAGGAAGGAGGTGATTACTTTTTCACAGCACGGTATGTATTAAAACATATATACAAATCAAACTGGAACTACGTTATCATCCACGCTGTTTCTAAATCCCGCCTTGAAACTTTAGGCCACGCCCCCTTCGGTTCAGCTTGAAGATGGAGCTACGACTGTTTTCGTCCATGTTTATAGAAGAGAGTGTGTCTGAATGATGCGACGTGAGTGTGTGATTTACGCTAACTGGTAGCTACAAGGTTCCAATACTTGTCAGCTACAAAGAAACTAAGTTCAGACGGCGAAACGTGCCGCGGCTGATCCACTACGTTGACGAGGTCTCATTTCGTGCCATAAGAATTTGAGGTTTTTCAAAAAAAAAAACATTTTGATCTTCATCTTTGCATCTTCTTCTCTGCTCGAGATTTACTCTACGTTCACACTAGCAAGCAACGCTTGTAGCTTGTCGCTTGTCGCTTGTGGGCGTGAAACAACCACTACAGTTGTCGCTCGTGGGTGTGGCCTGTCCCGTGTTGTTGGTTTTTTTTTAAATGATGAGAAACGGTAGTAGCTGTGTATCATGTCAAAAGCTAACTAGCTAAACACAAATGAAATAAAATCAGTATGAAATAAATCAGTATGAAAATGTTTTTTTAATTTACGTCACGTGCTTGGCTTTGTAGTAACGTCGGTGTCAGATTAGATTAGCGAAGCAAGCTAACTGTACTAGCTACACAAACTCACCGGAAGCACCAACGATCTCTGCTACTTCCTTCCAAACGTTATTTTATTTCGTCATGTCTCTATGCACATTTAATGAGTTTACATATATGACAGGATAAGATAAAACCACGCTTATAAGTTTTTCAATTTTTGTGCGTTAAACAATGGGAAGGTAGAAATTAAAGTCGTAATTAAAGGGAACTGAAGAAATGTCGGCGTTTTAACCACACGCTCCATATTACTAGTCTGAGGAATCATTCGAGAGAGTCATTTGGATTTGTTGCTTTATAGTGTATATTATTGGGAAAATCTCGCCTGATGCTTTGTCACTTGCTAGTGTGAATGCAGGTTCAGGCACCAGTGACAGCTTTGGCTGATAAAGTGCGACTGTAGGAGAAGAGGATTTGTCGAGGGTGATTAATCGTTCGTGGCGTAGGGGTCGTACCATCTACGGCCAGCTGCTTGCGCTGGACTTCTTTGCGATATTCCTCCAGCGCCTGATCCGTCAGCTCGTTGAACGGGTTCGGGGGTTCCGGCTCGGGGGTCGAAGGGGGCTCCACCTTCTCTGGAGACTGCGTTGTGAGACACACACACACACACACACACACACACACACACACACACACACACACACACAGTCATCACTCTGTTTAAATATCAGACCTGAAGATGTTTATTGGCAAAAATGATTTATCTACTTTTTAGTCATGTTTTTTTTTTCCAGATTATTCCACTTTGTTGCAGTGATGATGATGATGATGATGATGTGTGTGTGTGTGTGTGTGTGTGTGTGTAGTGATGATACGAGTGACTCGGGTACAATAATAAAGGCTGGAACGTGATTAACACACTCTGTCATTCAGTCTTAATGATCGCTATCCTTGACTGAGTTAACCTCAGCGTGAGATTAGCCTGAGATCAGCACATCACGACTCTAAGCTGAAAAGACAGAAAATCGTTCGTGAAGTCGAGACTAAACGCACTGACACGTGCTGATATCATGTGCGTGTTCTCTCCGTGTCTGTGGGTTCTCCGGTGGGTTCTCCGGTTTCCTCCCACCTTCTGATGAACATGCCGGCAGGTGGACTGGTGACTCTAAATTGCCCCATGGCTCCTATTGGCTTCTATACAGACATCTGCATGACCATGCACTGCAAAAAATAACATCTTCACAAGTGAAAATATCTTCAGTATAGTCAGATTTCCTATTATAAGATTACAGTTAACCAGATATAAGATTATTAAACCTATTTCTAGACATTTTTACTCATTTCAGACTTTACATTTTCTTACTCTATCAGCAAATCATTACAATTAGCAAAATGATCTGCCAGAAGAACAAGACGATTTCAAGCTTGGAAGTAGTACAAATGTCTAGAAATAAGTTTTAATAATCTTATATTTGTTTTGTTGGAAGAATATAGAAAATACTAGATAAATTTGACTATATTCAGATATTTTCTCTTGCTAAGACGCCATGTTTTGCAGCGCGGCTGTTCTATTCCGGCTCATACGTCATGATCGTGATGGTGTTTGATGTTTTTGTACCGGCGGGCTGTTCTCTGTGATCACGCCGGCTAATAACTGAGACTGCGGTCCTGCTGTCTTCATGTCCTGACGGTTCTGCTCTCGGATCTGAAATGAAGACACAAAAAAAACAGTTATAGGCTTATTATCCAATTCTACGAGGCGCTAAAATGAATAACACCGCAGCACTGCTCAAATTCTCCAAATTCTCCAATCTCTGATTGGTCAGAAGGTGTTGATTTATTTTATATAAGAGCTGCAAATCACAGGTTTATATTAATGCGCTTGTTCTAAAACATTATCGTTTCTATAGTAACAGCTCATTCACAGGGACGTGTATGGTGGACGCTTCATGTAAACGGATTTTAAAAACGATGTAATCGTTGATATGATGAAGTTTTCTGCAATTCGACGTTTCTGGAAGGAGTCTCCAGTGTCAGAGGTAAAGCTGTAACCTTTACAGGTTTGCAGTTTACGCTTTTTGCGATTTCTCGATAACATGACAACTGTTTTTTTTTTTTATAGTCTTATAAACTTTAAGTCACAGAGAAAAAGAGAGAGGCTGGCGAGGGACAGAATGTTTATAGCTGCTATAACGTAAGCAAGAACAGGAACTAGCTTCCACAACCTTAAAAAAAACGATAAACAGATAAAAATTACGTGCTGTTCTTTAAGTAATAAAATTTTTAATTGTTGGCAAAATGCTGTGGAAGAAAAAAACACTTCATGATGTGGTGTTATAGGAAAATAATCAGCTTCATCACTCCACCCTGTCGCTGACTATTTTCCGACAACACTGAGTGTTTTATTCCTTACTTAAAGGACCTTCTTGTTTACTTGTTTACTCTGAAGGAAGTGATGTAATGAGTAATGTTAAAAGTGAAGGGAAGAGTGCGATGGCTGTTTTTTTTTACGTCACCGTACCTTATTTCTGGTCTCCAGAACCTCCTGTGGGTTGGTGAAGAGAGGGACGAACTGGTTGGGGTTTTCGATCTTGATGGCTGTGCCGCCGCTCTGGGTTACTTCATCGGTCCGCAGCCACTGAGGACGAGAGGACACGGGGTGTACGCGGTGAGAGGTTTACGGTATGAGTAAACATATTGTCGGAGGCGAATATGTGAGCTAGAGGAGTCATAACGACAAAACAGGTACAGAGTGGATCAGCCAGAGGGCAGCAGAGACACTGCAGCAGTCTGTTTCATGATCCTGAAATATCTCCTCTGCATTGCAGAGGGACGGAGAGA
>CM074997.1:16977964-16988792 GCA_037576825.1 Pangasius krempfi | reverse complement strand
ATTCAGCTCAAAGAGTCGACTCTCAACATTCAGCTCAAAGAGTCGACTCTCAACATTCAGCTCAAAGAGTCGACTCTCAACATTCAGCTCAAAGAGTCGACTCTTTCTCCAATGACAGGTCCACTAACCCGGAGCCGCTCTTTGGCGTTGGCTAGCTGTCTTTTCTTGGCGGCATCGTCTCTGTCCTCCATGTCCATGTACTGTCCATCTTCCGTCCTGAGCAGCTTTCCGATATTCACGTGCACCGGAAGCGACGGTTCGGTGCTCTCGCGCAACAAAATGTCGCCCATTAACTCTCTCTCAGGGACTTTCATTAACCCGCCCACCACCTTCAGCTTTCTACCGCTCATTTTCTAAGAAACACCGGCTTTATAAGGCTCAAATAACAAAAACTATAACTATACATACACATAGCTATACATAGCTAAGCCTCAGAAATGTTTAGTAAAGGTTTAGCTAAAGCTAACACAGTTCATAACATTCACAGCGGTTCATTCGCCCCGTCTTGTTTGTTTAAAGACTAAATTCAAATTCGCGCGCACCTGTGTTAAGCCCCGCCCCCTAATTAGCATCCACATTTCGTAAAAGGTTTAAAATGAAGCACTGAGGCGCGAGAGGGCGTGCTACAGTGATTTCATCACGGGTAATGATTTTAAAAGCACACAACATGAGGTTTACCCAGGATCAAGTTTCATTTATAATTAATATTAACATTAATATTAGCTATAAACAGTTCTTCAGCACGCAGTGCAGTGTGCTAAGAGTAAGCTGTGGTTGCTAAGCGACATAACGGTCTCAGAGCAACGGTTGCTCTACACACACTGAACACAACAGTTCAGTGTATGTATGTATGTATGTATGTGTATGTGTGTGTAAAAGAGTCGAACACGGCTCAGCCAATCAAATTTCAGAACCGAAACTATCCGCCATTTTGTGTTTACACCACTAGATGTCCACAGCTGAACACTTGATCCTGCTAACACCCAGCATTCATCACTCAACACAACCAGAGCTGGTGCCAGGTCTCAGGTTTCCCCCTCTGAGGCTTGGTTATGGATTATTGATGATCCAGGTTGTGTTACACAGTTTCACTGTGTTTATCATCCATTTTAAAACATACGAGCCAGTGATAAAAATGAAACGTAAACATTTATTACAAAATTAGTCAACAACAATGCGGTGTGTGATGAAGCAGACTTGCAGATACCATCCTTAAGTTGATTATTTTCCTATAACAGCACATTCTGAAGCGTTTTACTTCTCTTCCACCACAGTAAATTGGTATGTAGAAACAAGTTAGCTCCTGTTCCCTGTTCTCACTTACGTTACAGCAGCTGTAAACAGTCGCTCCCTCACCAGCCGCACTTTTCTCTGTCTAAGAAAAATACACATCTTACTGAAAAAAAAGTGTAAACTCCAGTATCCTGAAGATGTCGAAAAAATTACAGCTTTACGTCTCACTGTATTGACAAAGCACTGACACTAGAGACTCCTTCCATAAATCTTAACTAAACAGAGTCAGCATCTTTACTTCCTGAGGAGACTGAGGAAAGCTCACCTGTCTACTCAGATACAAATATCGCTGTACCATCAAGAGCTGTTTAACCAACTGCATGTCAGCATGGTACAGCGGACGCTCAGTCTCAGAACGGGAAAAAGCCCTCCAGTGGCGGTGAAAACCACCCAACAAATCACTGATGCCCAGCTACCCTTCACCACAGACGTCCTCTATGGAGGGTGAGAGGCATCATCAAGGACATCTCGCATCTTCTCCCATCTGCACCAGCGGGCTAAGGAACAGCTTCTTCCCATCTGCAATCAACATACTGAACTCATCACAATTTTCCAATATGCAATCTTTGCACTCAGATCATCTTACACCATTACACATTTTGCACATACTGTACTTCTCTTCTGCACATGCAAACACCTACTTCTGCACATGGTCTAACCTTAAACAGTCTGCACATTCTTCTAATGGCATCTTATATTCAGTTATACTGTTAGGTCTTGGATTCCACTCATTTCATCCATCCATCCATTCCCTGTACCTCTTATCCTACACAGGATCGCGGGGAGCCTGGATCCTGTCCCAGGGAACTCGGGGCACAAGGCGGGGGACACCCTGGACGGGGTGCCACCCCATCACAGGGCACAATAACACACACTACGGACAATTTGGAAATGCCAATCAGCCTACAGCACATGTCTTTTTACTGGGGGAGGAAACCAGAGTACCCAGAGGAAACCCCCACAGCACGAGGAGAACATGCAAACTCTGCGCACACAGGGCGGAGGCATGATTCAAACCCCCAACCCCAGAGGTGCAAGGCAAACGTGCTAACCACTTTAGGTTAATCCATGTCTCCAGACTCACGTACACAAAGTTCTGGGTTACTCATGAGGAAGCCATGGTTCAAGCCCCAGCACCACCAAGCTGCCTCTGTTGGGCCCTTGAGCAAGACCCTTAACCCTCTCTGCTCCAGGGGCACTGTATCATGGCTGACCCTGCGCTCGGACCCCAACTTCCTAACAAGCTGGGATATGCGAAGAAAAGAATTTCACTGTGCTGTAATGTATATGTGACAAATAAAGCCTCCTTCCTCTTCTTCTTCTTCTTCTTCTTCTTCAAGCTGTTTGAAGTATCTTTCATGCCTTATATTCCACTTGCACTGTTTTGGTGCCATGTCATTTTCACATTTTTTTTTCTGCCACCCTATCTCGTTCTCCCTTTTGCGCTTCACACTCAATGCTACTTGCTTTAAGTGTGAAGTGCAAGATAAATTAATTTGCACTTCTGGTTAGATGCTATCTGCATTTCGTTGGGTTTATGCTCTGTACCCTGCTCAATGACAATAACGTTGAATACGATAATAATAAAAAAATAATAGGAAAGGAATGAAAAAAATACAATAGCACTGAAAGTAGACTAAAAACAAGGCTGCATGTTTATGTAACTTTAAGTTATATAAAGTAATAAGACACAAGTGGAAAACGAAGCTTTGACGTCACTGTCGGCTGTTCAACGGCTCTGTGCTGGTACCGTACATCTACATCACTTTAAATAAAAGCTAAAAAAACAGAAAGAGTGTAATTACATGCATTTTATAGAGCACATAGCATTTACATGTCAGGTTAGAGTACTGACGCAGTGATTGACTGTGAAATCTGCTGGAAAAATTAATTGGGTTCTAGGTATTTAAACAATGCATAGCTAGCTCATCCTTGACACTTTCTGATTACCGTTGCTGTGTGATTATACAGCCTGCATTTTTAACAAGACTTATCTCGCTGCATGAATCAAGTCAAATGAATGCCTAATAACGAAGCAAAGTCGTGCAAATAAATCCACAGAGTACCATCCTGGACCCATGCTTGTTAAGGTCATGACTTTAATGAAGCGCTGCTCAGAGTCTGGTATGTGTTCAGACTGTGTATTAATTAAAAATATCTGGTTCATTTTCCTTGAAAGGTTGTTAATCAGTCGAATAAAGTGACTCGGCTGTGCAGACTCATGATTCGGTCGTTCTTTTAAACTTTCACGTGTGAAAGGCCACACTTCCTGCGATGATCATATTGCACTGTGGGTTACTGATAGGTTTCATTTAGATGTTTTTGCAAGCTTGTGGTCTAGTGTTGAAATTTTTGGTGTAATGTTGTAAGATGTAATGTTTTTAAGAAAAAAATGTTTCATCATTGTGATGATGTAAGGCATAAAACAAAGTTTTAGCAAGGTGGATTTAAACATGGCTACAGGTTTGTTGGTCCCGGTGTCCCAGCACTGGCACAACATCAGTCTGCTAAATGAGACGTAACGATGTACCTAAGTCTTAAGTCGCTGTACTTAATTACTTATTTATCAAGTGATATTTTAGGATCAAATCTAAACTTTAACAGACGTGACAGCGAGAATGATTCCTAACACCCATCACTGTAATCTTTCAGCTAAGTATGTACAATTTGTATTTATCCCCACACTTTGTATTGTGACAGCTAGTTAAAAATTAGCTCTTGGCTATTTATTATCATGCTAGCTAACATTTGAGAGATTAGGAATAAAGCTGTTGTTAGTTAGACTTAGCTAACTGTAACTCATTTCTCTCCAGTTATATCTACAGTATATAAACTAGTCTTAAATGCTAGCTAGCAGACTGTCATTAGTTCTGTACATCATGCTAATGTGGCTATAAGCAGCAGGTTCTGTAACGTACTGATTATAGTTACTACTTGTGTTAATTGGTTTGTATTTTAAGAGTTACAATCTGTAGTTTGTTTCTTTCCTTGACTAGCTACATGTACCTACATAGCTAGCTAATATTTTCTCCTTAGTTCCTTGATGAAAGAGGTGCTAATTTACCATCAATAACTAAAATCAGTGTGTGATTTCAAACTGAGGCAGAAATTGTTTTCGTTTGTGAATCTTCTTACGTTACTCTATATTCACATATCTGTAAAGTTAGAAAGTGACTTTTTAGCATCAAACGGCTTTATGGATTTGATCTAAATTCCTACCTAATCTAAACTTTAACAGATGTGTCAGCGAGAATGATTCCTAACACACATCAGTGTAATCTGTCTGCTGCTACGTATTTACTTTTGCGTTTATCACCACACTTTGTATTGTGACAGCTAGCGATTAACATTTGGCTAGTTAGAATCATGCTAGCTAATGTTTGAGAGAGTAGAACTAAAGTTCTTTAAACTCACCCCGATTATAATGAACTATAACTCATTTCTCTCCTGCTATGTCAACTGAATATTAGCTTGTGCTAGCTAGCAGGCTGACATTACTTCTGTACATCATGCTAATATTGCTGTAAGCAACAGGCAATGTAACTTACTTATTGAATTATTTCAACTAATTGGATTTATTAGGGTAGGTTAGGTTAGGTTCAGTTTTACTGTTATTGCCAGAGTACGAGTACAGAGACAACGCAAATAGCAATAATTTATGTTCACTGTTTTGTATTTTAACAGTTAAAACCTGTACCGTTTGTTTCTTTCCTTGACTAGCTACATAGCTAGCTACTGTTTTCTCCTTAGTTCCTTGGTGAAAGCAGCGCTAATTTACTGTGTGTTGATTCAAAATTGAAGCAAAAATCTTTTTTCCTCCTGGGACATTCTCAGGAATCCATGCCCTCTGTGCATAACCAGTTCAACAGCAACAAAAGCAACAAAAAAACATAATATATCTGCATTTCATATCATTTCATTTGACAGGAATATATTGGAACTTTCAAGAAATCATATTTTCCCATCTCCAGGCTGAAGATTAAATTATTATTTTTGCATTAATGTCCGAAAAGTGTGACTTTTTGTTTTTTCAAGCCCGTCACAGTCAGTTCGAAACTCACATAACTATGATATGAATAGATAACTGGCCGAATGTTGGTAGTATCACTTACTTTAGTAATAAATCCTCAGTATAATCGGAAATTAAACAGGAAAATCCCCTAACCTTCCTCTTCTAAAGCATTTCTTGGGATGACATTGTACTGCACATCTTCTGTAGAAATATTCAGGAGTGTCATTTTTATTTATAATATTATTCTATCCATGTGATGAATCCAGGTCTAATATACAAATATTAAAAGAAAATGAAACGGGTTGAAAATGATAACAGGGGCTGTTTGATATTACTTTAGATTTATTTTGTAAGTCTTCTTTCATTATGAAGTGCTTTTTTCACCAACACACCTGAACACATCCCTGTCATTTTTCTGGTTTTTCTACATAGTTAGGAAATTTTACTCCTTTCAATTCACAGAAACACATCGCTACCTACAGCCCCCTCCGAAAGTATTGGAACAGCAAGGCCAATTCGTTTGTTTTTGCTATACACTGAAGACATTTGGGATTGAGATCAAAAGATGAATATTAGATCCGGTAGCCTACAGATCAGAATTTTAGCTTTCATTTCATGATATTTACATCCAGATGACAACTTAGAACATGGCACCTTTGGTGGCAGACTGCATAATCTTTAGGTGAGCAAAAGTATTGGGACAGATAGTCTTAAAGCATGGGTGTTCAATCTTATCCATAGCGCAACTTCTTTCAGTTGTTGTTAGTTTTGGGGGGTTTCTTCCTTCAGTCTTCTCTTCAGGAGGTGAAATGCTGCTCGGTTTGGTCAAGGTCTAGTGATTAACTTGGCCAGTCCAAATCCTTCCACTTTTCCCCCCGCTTAAGTCCTTTGTTGTGTTGGCAGTGTGTTTTGGGTTGTTGTCTTGCTGTATGTTGAAATTCCTCCCAATTAGATTGGATGCATTTCTGTGTAAATTGGTAGACAGATTGTTTCTGTAGACTTCTGAATTCATTCTGCTGCTACCATCATGAGTTCCATCATCAATAAAGATTAGTGAGATTGTTCCAGAAGCAGCCATGCAAGCCCAAGCCATGACACGACACCCAGCATGCTGGACTTAAGAGCTCATATGTTTTGGATAACGAGCAGATCATTTTCTTTTTCCAAACTTCGGCCTTTCCATCACTTTGGTAGAAGTTCATCTTGGTTCCAGGACTTTTGTGGCTCATCACTGTATTTCTTTGTCTGGCTTCTGATTCTTACTGCAGATGAGTGTTTTGCATCTTGTGGTATGGCCCCTATATTTCTGCTCTCGAAGTCTTAATCTTAATGTTAAATGCTAGCTAGCAAACTGACATGACTGCTGTACATCATGTTAATGCGGTTTCAACATAGAAAATCAGCGCTGTTTGTTTCTTTCCAGGATTAGCTACATAGCTAGCTAATGTAATCTTTGGTTTCTCGGTTCTTTGGTGAAAGCGGCACTAATTTACTCTCTGTAAGTAAAGTCAGTGCCTGATTTGAAATTGAGGCAGAAATCTTTTTCATTTGTGAATCTCTTCTTATTTTTTAGTTTCATACATGAAGTAAATTTAAGAGTTTATGCTTTTCAACTCGAAGAAATTAAAGCTGTAAAAACTCTTTGTACAACTTTTACCTGAGGATTCATTTAGATGAGTAACTTTTACTGCACTTTCATTTTTACTTTTATTTTAGAACACCACTCTGATGCATGTGATGCAATGTTATAAAAAAAAAGTAACTGTAAAATAGATTAGTAAGACAAATAAGATAAATTGGCTAAAGCACGAAATTGTAGTTCATTAAAAAAATTGCTCCTAAAATGTCAAATGATACAATAAATATAAAACTCAAAACTAAAAAAGAGAAAAGCTAAAGTAAGAAGTTTTTGTATACAGTATTTTGTATACAGTCACTAATTTGTTTGGGTCTGTCTGTACACCACCTACACAGGAGGAGGTGAGTGAAATGACCACAGAATAAACCAGAAGAGCAAACAGATTTCCAGTCTGGAAATATCTCACTTCGTGGGCTCGAGTCATTCAGTTTGGTGAGACGATTGCAGGAAACGTGGGTGTTCTTTCAGAGACCATCATGAGGATGGAAGAAACAATGGAGTAGGTTTGGAATCTGATCGGATCAGCTGCTAGCTGACATCATGTGCCTGGACATGGGGCTGGACTTCGCTGTCCTGAAAAGGCATTGTGTCAGATTCATCGATTGCTTTTTGCACTGTGCAAGAACTTTTAAAGTCAACTTAATGCTGAAAGAGGGAAGAAAGGTACAGTTGTGAAAGGCATCGCTGCAAAGTTACGGTTTCCGAGCACAGGAAACTGAAGTAACTCTCATTAGATGAACTGAAGCCAGAATCCGCGATGTGTTGAGCCGCACGTCCGCACTCAGGCTCTGACTCGTGGCTTAAAAGTCTTAGAATGAATCCTCATGTCAAGAAATATGATTAACTATTTCCACATCACTGCTTGGTAAAATGACATCATTTCCAGAGTCCAGCAGTCAGATTATATACTGTTACTGGACCAAAATCTGAAGTAGTGTTTGTATTTTAATGAGCCAAAAGACACCACAAAACATCACCAGAAATCATTACCAGAAATATGCGATACGAATGTGTTATTTTTGCTCCTTTGAAGACTGCAACACCTGCTAAGAAATGTTGTCTGCCTGTTTTGGTGGCTGTGATTTTTGCATATTTATATAAACACTGCATGGAGGCTTTCAGATTTCAGTCTAAGGCATCATGAGGACAGAAAGAAACAATGCAGTAGGTTTGGATCAGCTGCTAGCGAACGTCACACGCCCGGGCCTGGGCCTGGGTCTGGCCTCTGTCTGCACTGTGCATGAACTCTATTCGAAAGAGAGAAGGAAATTCCACTTGCGAAAAGTGAAAGAGTGTCTAATCACACCACAAAGCTTTTCGAGAAAGACATGTGCAAACTACATCCTCCAAGATATCCCCAAACAAGCTGATTTAGCAGCAGTGGTTACAGATGTTTCCGGTTTTCAAAGAAAAAAACATATTTGTTTTGTTTGTTTCTGGTAATGAAAATGCAATTTGGGACAAATGCAAGGCAAAGTTCAGCAGTGAAGCCAGGAATTAATTTGAAACAGGAAATTAAGAAATACATTAGCAAACTCACGACGTGATCTGTACTGTTATATTCATAAGTGTGAAGCACTCGTGTACTTTTGTTATTTTAATCATTTAAGGCACGATATACCGTCAGCTGGTCTTGATAATATTAATAATATTGCCATAAAATATGTTTATGACAGTTGAAGGCTGTCAATGATTAAAATAAGATGCTGATAAGAGGAGGAAATGTAGACTGTACACTTCTCTTTTCTCCTCCTGCAGTAAATACTGTGCTACTTCTCTCATCTCCCATCACCTCGAGCTCAGAGTGTAGCTAGCTATCAGAAACAGAAGAAATGCAAGATCCTGATTGGGTAATGCAATTGGGTAAAGCTGGGGTGGTGAAATGTGGAACCATTTAGAACTGGAAAATATTTCATTGGGGGATCAAAGCCTAAATCCATCCTCACATAGTGCAAATGGATGAATTTAATATTTCTGTTTTGATTTTATTGCATCATGAAAGTCCTTTTTTGCGAATGAAGGGCAGGTATTAAATTTGGTTATACGACCGTTTTTGCAGTTTAAGAATAAAAAATAAAAAATAAATCATTATTTTTACTCTGTGTTCTCAAAATGATGACAATATTAATACAGTAAACTTGGGTTTATATAAAATATTCACTGTACATTCACATTTCTGATGCCTTGCACATTTAAAAAGCCTCTGGAAAAAGGATTTATTAACAGAGCAAAACAGGAAACGCACTAACAGCGGAGATAAAACTCTGTAATTAAGGTTTTATTCCTACAAAAGTGGATGTCTGCGTCACATTCGGTCATATATTGTTCTACAAGTATTAGCAGTTTCAATGTAGAGAACATTACTGGATTGTTTAGAATGATATTTAATAATTGTGCAGCATGTAGTGTGAGATAATGAAAAACTGATAGCACATCTACTTCATTTATTCCTTTATTTTTAACTAAACATTGCATGATACTTTGAGGAATTTGAACATTAAGTGGCTTCAGGCCTGTAGCTGTCAGGTTTATGGATGGTCATGCTTGGATGTGACTAAATAGGGAAAATAATGGCAGTTAAATCATTGTTTTTTCCCAACACAGAGGTGTCATGGGAGTTTCCATCGTGACATGAGTTGGTCAAAAAGCAGAAGGTGACTTGATCTTGAATTTTTTTTTTTTCAGAAGGAGGATTGAGAGAAACACCATCATGCCCGATTGGAGCACGTCCGCGTTGTTGAGTCACACCACCTCTCAGTGTAAATCTAAATCGTGTCTGAATGGGGCTCCGTTTTGTTTCCACTTTCACCTGTAAACCGCACCAGGCTGACGTGTAGGATTGTCACGTTTGTACAGAGTGTGTGATGTGTTTCAAAATGCGACCCATCAGGTTCTTCAGGCTTTTGTGCTGAAAGTCTCTTTGCAGATTCAACACTTGCCATGATCCTTCTTTCACAACGTCAACACCCCGTTCACCACTCCTTCCAACAACTCCAACATCCATGGAATTTGGTGTGTCTAGTTCCTGTGTGTCGGACCTGTTGTTTACTGATTATGATTATTATCTATTACTTTTTAATTTACTCCATTAAACCCTGGCCACTTCTGCATTAAAACTGTGTACAACAACTGTTTTATTTATTTATTTATTTATTTAGTACTGATTTCCAATTCATTATTCAAGAGATTAAACTTCATAACTGTTTTGTTCAGAAACCAAGAATTTTTATTTTCTATACACACAATTTTTGAAATATTTGAAAGTATATACAACATTTCTAAGTAATATTTGCACTTCTTAGTATAACAAATATATTATTATTATTATTATTATTATTATATATAATATTAGCTCACATTAATAATTTTTAGGACTGATTACAGAGGAGTGAGTAGTTGAAGGTTTATGAAGGTTTATTTTGTTCAAGTTCTACTTTTTTTCCCCAGTTCACAGTGTTAGATAGCGTGTATTTTTATTCAGCTTCAGGGATTTGGGTGACAGATGTGTGGGATGATCCTGCAACTGAACAGAGAAGGAGCTATTTTTATGAGAATTTTAGAGAGATAGAGAGATCAGTGGAGAGAGATAGCATTGCAGTAAATGGGAAAAATAAAAGACACACCAGACATCATTAAATACATCACTGTTTATTCAGTAAGAGCTGCAGAAAAGTGCATTTTGTGTTTATACGCTGATACACTGAGACTGTAACATATACACTGTGTTTATACGCTGAGACTGTAACATATACACTGTGTTTATACGCTGATACACTGAGACTGTAACATATACACTGTGTTTATACGCTGAGACTGTAACATATACACTGTGTTTATACGCTGATACACTGAGACTGTAACATATACACTGTGTTTATACGCTG
>CM074997.1:16922795-16943573 GCA_037576825.1 Pangasius krempfi | reverse complement strand
ACGGCAGGAGGGTGAAGAGTCCGGGAGAGGAGTGAGAGGGCTCGTCCGCTGTACCGGTGGTTCTGCTGATCCAGCGGTTGTTGTTTGAGGTGTCGATGCAGGGTAGAGAGACTCCGATGATCTTTTCAGCTGTTCTCGCATTTCCCTGTAGGCTCTTGTGAAAAAAGATGGATGAAATGTCTTCCTGATGACTTTGTTTCATCAGAATTTAGTTTGGAAAGGACTGTGAGCAGGAGAAGTGGAGTTTTTGTCGTGTGTGTGTGTGTGTGTGTGTGTGTGTGTGTGTGTGTGTGTGTGTGTGCGCGCGCATGCCAGCACTGGAGAAATCTGAATGAAGTGTTTGTCCTCGCCTTGTGCTCTCGCTGAAGTGTTTCTGTAATCAGGACATGATTCAAAACAAACAAAGCCATTGTAAATAACACTGATCTACTTGACAGTTGCACATTGTTACATTTTATTAAGGAGGACGTGCGATTAATCACAACCTTACCCCGTCCCTCACACACACACACACACACACACACCACAGTGATTTGTACATTTGACTTACAGAAAATGCTTTTCTGCTTTTCTGTTTGGTTTTGTTTAATTTTATCCTGCACATAATTAAACGAACCAAAAGGGTTGTCTGAAGAGTAGGAAATATGTTGATGCGAATTATATAAATAACTAGTTTAAAGCTTTTTTGTGTCGCATCCAGAGCTTGTGGGTTTTTTTTTGGCAGTCCAAATCTCTAGGACACATGGCACGAGTCTCAGTTTAGCAGCTCGCATGTATGAAAATGCTGCAACCCAAAACCCCTGGCATGTTTGATTCACTTCCTGCAGTCCCGTCAGTTCAGCGTGTTCTCTTCTGCCTGAAGAAGGTTGTGCCCTGTGATGGGTTGGCCCCCGTCCAGGGTGTCTCCTGCCTTTGCTCTAAGGTCCCTGGGTCCCCCGCGACCCTGTGTGGGATAAGCGGTACAGAGAATGGATGGATGGATGGATTGTAAGTATCGCTGGGATGTTAGTTCCATCTGAATCAGTCACGTCAGTCATGTTTTGCAGACTGTGTGTACACGTGCTTGGAAAGATTAGTCCGTATGTCGCCTTCTATAAAATGAGCAGTATAAAGACACTCCAGGAAGCGCTTGTGCTTTTCTGTCTTCCACTGAACCCAAAACGAAAGCAAGTCCAAGTTTAAAAATGCACAGCTATAAAATATAGATGATGTTGAAAGGGACTTGTCAGCTTGCCAAATGGCGACAGAAAAGCATTCACACTGTCGAGTTTGAATAATCCATGTCTGGTAAGCAAAAACTGGCTGCGCTCTCAGGGTGGCAGGAGCGTACTCTCTCTCCTGTCAGTCAGAGCGACGCCAGCTAATCACAGGCATCTGTGAAAGCGGATAGCGCTTTCCTCCGAGCGGGTTACGCTGCCCTGCCCTGTGATGCTGCAGGAGTTTGAAAAGACCAGGAATTTGGATTTGAATGCGTCAGAGAAGTGTTTGGATATGTTAGGGTTTAGATATGTTATCAACTGCGTACAGACATGGTATGGTCACGTGATTAGGCACCCGGCCTACAACAAGCGCTTCAGTTTGTTGTGTGATGAGGTGTGTGTGTGTGTGTGTGTGTGTGTACACGTGGAATTGTAGTATAACGAGAATGTGCACATCGTAAAGATCTCTGTGCGAATCCATTATTATTACTACAGACGTCCACTGACTACGTTACATAACTGACACGGCGTATGTCTGGAAATCTAATCCAGTCTCTCTCTCTCTCTCTCTCTCTCTCTCTCTCTCTCTCTCTCTCTCTCTCTCTCTCTCCGTCTGTGTCAGTGACCGTCTGGCTCTGCGGCAGGTCCGCTCCATCCTGCAGCACCTGGGTCTAACCAGCAGCACGTGTGACGACAGCATCCTGGTGAAGGAGGTGTGCAGCGTGGTGTCTCGGAGAGCCGCCCAGCTGTGTGGCGCCGCGCTCGCTGCCGTGGTTGACAAAATCCGTCAGAACCGCAACCTCAACTCGCTCAGCATCACCGTGGGAGTGGACGGAACCCTGTACAAGCTCCACCCACAGTAAGTCCTGACCACATCATACGTTCCTCGCGTAAATGTTAAGCAATGTTGCTCGCTGGAGAACACAAACTCCATGGGGTGGAGTCGGACCTGATCCGACTCCTCCTACCTGACCAGGGTCAAGCCAAATGTCCAGGGGGTGGAGTGCGTATGGGTTAAGGTCACAGGTTATGGGGGAGTTGGATCAGATCCAGCTCCACCCCCTGGACTTGTGGTTCTGCAGCGAGGGCATTATCAAACATTCTCCTTGCAGAAATCTTTTTTTTTTAAAGAATATATTTACTTTTAGACTACATTAAATGTATATATATATATATATATATATATATAGTAACAGAATGATGCCAAACAAGAAGTAAAGCTGTTACTAGAGAAATGAGGAATAAATAAGAGTACTTGTTATAATTAAGAAATAAACCACTCCGTGTCATGCTACTATAGGAAAATAATCAACAACAGTTTGGTGTGATGAAGCGGAGTTACTTTCCTATAACAGCACGTCGTGAAGGGTTTTATTCCTCTTATACCACAGCGATATGACGACCATTACAAGTTTTTATTTATTAAAGAATGACACATCATGTGTTTTATCCGTTTAGAGTTACATTTCATGTTGTGGAGGGTCTGTGAGTTAAGATAATAGATACAAGCGTCCTCACTTACATTATATCAGCTGTAAACAGTCGTTCCCTCACCAGCCTCTCTTTATTCTTTAAGACAAAATAAACGCAGCTTGTCATGTTAGCGAGAAACCACGAAAAGCAGAAACGCCTCTGTGCTGAAGATGTCGGCAAACTTAAAGCGACAGCTTCACCTCTGACCGTTACAAAGCACTGACACTGGAGACTCCTTCCATTAACATTAAATAAGTCTCCTTACAGAATACTTCACAATTTATGATTTTTTTAAAATAAATTCTGTTTATGTTGCGTGTCTGCCGTACAAGTTCCTGTGAAAGAGTTACTATAGAAACGAGACCGTATTAGAATGAGCGCATTAATATATAAACCTGCACTGCTGGCAGAGCTGCTGTTATAGAGAATGAATCAACTCCCACCTACTGACCAATGAGCAGCCAGAATTGAACAGTTCCGTGTATCGTAAGAAGAAGTTAACTGGATACTGAGATGCAATTTGACACGTTAAGTAACACATTCGAGTGTAAACTAAACGATATTGTGATCTCAACTTGTTAGGAGAACCGATTAAGAACCGAATGACGTCTCATCTCATCCAACGGTCGTTTTTTTCTCCAGCTTCTCCAGCATCCTGCAGGAAACTGTGCGAGATCTGGCGCCCCAGTGCGACGTCACTCTACTCCAATCAGAGGACGGCAGTGGGAAGGGCGCCGCCCTGATTACAGCCGTGTCCTGCCGCATGAGAGACGCGTAACAGCGGCGCCGTGGGCCGAGAGGACGAACAAACGGGGCGGAGAGAAAAAGGGAAAAGGATCGACTTGAACTTGGAACTGTCTTCTTCCAGAAATGATCAGTGCTGTACTGCAGTGTGACTGTTCTCAGTGTGTGTGTGTGTGTGTGTGTGTGTGTGTGTGTGTGTGTGTGTAAGAGAGAGAGAGAGAGGGTCTGTTCTTTTTTTTTTTTTTGCTTTTTATGCTTTTTTGTTGTTCTGTTTGTGTCAGGGTTTAATAAGTGCAGAGAGATTAAGGGAAAGGGGTTGTGGGGAGATTACGTGACTTGGATAGTAATTTATTTGTAACATTACTGTATCGTGGCGTTTACTGTACACACGTTAAAAAAAAAAACGTTTTATGAATGTTGAATGGCGAGATTTCCACTGTGTTCATGAAGGGCCAGTTTCCAGCCTCTCAGTGGGCAGGAGCTGATTATCTCTGAGCGATATTCCTCACATCTGGACTGCTTCTGGAGGTTCTCCGTTCTGCTCAGATGCTCCATAAGAGCATGTCACGTGGCCACCATAAGCAGCTCTCGTACTAGTGAATCACTGAGACTGGATTTGTGGAATAGTGTTGAGAAAAAATAGACTCACCGGAAGAAAAAAAACCAATATTTAAGGCTGCTTTACACTAGCTGTTTTTGGAGCATTTTTTTTGTGCCGATATGAAAAAAAATTCTCACGGGATGCGTACACTGTAACCATAGCAACACTCTTACCTAGCTAGTCATAGCTAGTAACCAGCTAACCTGCCTGTATTATTAAGACTGAGATTATTACTCGGATGATGATTACACACAACATAGCTTCATGCCCCTGCTTTTTTTTCCCCCACTATGCATTTAAAGTAAGCTTCTTCTACAAGATATTTTTTAAAATAAATCGATACAAAAATTTAATTAAAATAATGGCATTTCATTTCGATTAAAATGTAATTCAACTGAATTAAATTTTTTTAAAGATATATTACCTTTTTTGATTGATTTTTCAAATTTTTTTCTAACTATTAGGTAACGACGAACATCCCAGAATCTAGCAAAGATTTTCTCTGTAGGTCCACTGAAATGCAGAAATACTGACATCGCGAACAAATCAGCATCAGGATCTCGTCACACTCCTTCTATTCATTCAGTTCGAAAACCTTCTCAATCAGCTGTTAATAAACGTAATAAAATGTATATTGTCGTATCACCCAGACCTACACGCTAGAACTTGGAGTGTGCACATATAAAGGGAAAAGAAAACGTTTTAGTTCAGATGTAGAAGAGAAAAGTTTACATTAACGCTTTAATATTAATGGCTGTACATCTTTTTCCTACAATCTACACTCCAGTTTTCAAATAAAAATATTTTGTATACAAAATGGCGGCTCGTTTGTAACTGGAATGATTTTTAGACGTCACTGATGTACGTGTTTGTTTCTCACACACAAGTGCATTTATACGTTATTTTTAAGTGTTAGTACGACGATGATGATGATGATGATGATGATGACTCGCTGAAGTAGCTTTCTGTTGTAGTTTCACATGATATCTGTTTATCCTCAGCTCTTTTACAGAGCACGCTTTCCACCTTTTCCAGCTTCAAGATGAGGAGAAATGTTTTATTTTTAAAATCAAGCCCTTTAACAGGTTCAGATGTTGCAGCTAACATGTCCGCATGATATTCTGTGTTTACTGAGATTTTAGTTTTGCTCTTTCTCTCTTTCCTTCCTCATGCAGTTTCATGTTAGTGTATGTGATCCCTGAAATAAAGATTTAACGATCATATCATAAACTGGATATTTGTGCCCCAGCATGTCAGAAAGAACGAAGACGGGAAAGAAAGAACATTTAGAATGTAAGTAGGAAATTAAGTTAGAGAATAAGTAAAAAGTAAGAGAGGACATTAGAAAGAAAAGTCAGAAAGTAAGTAAGCAGAGGAGGAAAAGGGGGGAAAAAAAGAAACTGTAAGAAAGAAAGAACATAAGTTAGAAAGTAGGCAAAAAAAAAAAGCAAGATGAATGAATTGAATGAATGAATTTAGGAAAGTTAAAAAGGAATAAAGAAAGAAAGAAGTAAGAAAGAAAATGAATGAAACAAAGAAAGAAAAAAGAATGAATGAATGAATGAAAATTACCAAGAAAAAGAAAAAAGTTAGGAAAGAAACGAATTAATGTCGTTAGAAAGAAAAGTAAAGAAAGAATGAATGAATGCAAGTTAAAAGGTAAGAAAGAAAGAAATGAATGAAAGCGTAAGAAAGTAAGAAAAAGTAGGAAAGGAAAGACAGAAAGACTGAGTGACGGAGGTGTAATATGTGTTCTGTTGTTCCCGGCGATGCTGAGGGGGGAGTTTAGTTTCAGTCAGGAGTTAAAGGAGGAATGAAGACACGTCTCACTATTTGCTTTATAACAGTTTCAGATAAGTAAGAAGTTATTT
Source organism: Pangasius krempfi (assembly GCA_037576825.1). Taxonomy (NCBI): domain Eukaryota; kingdom Metazoa; phylum Chordata; class Actinopteri; order Siluriformes; family Pangasiidae; genus Pangasius; species Pangasius krempfi. The sequence goes on along the minus strand of CM074997.1, from coordinate 16,937,685 downwards.
CTCACGTGACATTAACGTCCTTTAATCTGTTAAACCTTTGACTTTTTGATACTTGAGTGCATTTACAAGTTGCAGCTTTTTTGGCTTTCGATCAGATATTTCAATATTTATTTATTTTCTGGCCTCCACTTTTATTTCAGTAAGATTTTGACACGTTATTTATAACTTTCATGTCAGTAAAGTTTATCAGCACGCTTTTAAAAAATAGTGAAACCTAGGACATGTAAGACAGACTAATCTACACAAGAAGACAGGAAGAAAAGAAAAAAGATACAAAGAGAAATAAAAATGTAATTATTAGCTCAGGTTTTTTCATGTAATTCTCTAGGAAAGCAAAAAAACCTGCTTTTTTTTTTGTTGTTTTTATCACAGCAGAGCTTCCAGTTTTTCAGTCACGTAGCACTTTTCAGGTGTCAAGCAAGAAAAATGGATGTGGAGGACAAAGTGAAAAATGAGTCTTGGAAAATATTTCCTTTCTGATATACCAACGTTGCAGTGTAACTAAAAATACGTGTTTGTATTTTTAGGACATGATCTTCTGTGATCTTCTGTTTTAACAGTCAAGTCACGCAAGCAGCTCAAATTCTCTGCTTCCAAAGCTACAGCAAAGACAAACAACCTCCTCATCACCGGAGTTGCATTTATTTCTTTCATTTCATCTGCATTACTGATCCTAATAAATCTAATCTAGAGCGCACGCTAGGCTAGTCAGTTAGCCCACACTAGCCAGGACCGCTAAGTGCTCTGGTTACAGCGTGCTTGGGTCCCTAGTTCACATCATCTGCTCGGTTGGTGTCAGCAGAAAGGAATGATCACTAACGATAACTTTTATTAAATTAAATCCTGAGATTAAATCTTAGGACATTTTAAGAGATCACTGATGGTAAGATATGTCTTGAAGGGTTCAGGCTGGAGTTTTTGAGAATTGGAGCTTTGAGATTAAAATGAAATAAAACCTCTTTTAAAAAAGCGAGAACTGGGGCAAGAGATGTTTCCCGCAGTGCAGTAAGACCTGCGCACGATTTGACTATGGGCCACTAAATCGAAGTCAGAAAATTGTAATTGTGCGCAAGTTCTGATGGAGACAAATGGATGTCTTCCATAACTATTGTGATTCATTTATCAGGAAGCTTGTAACCACTTTCGGCTTCCTCGTCTCCTCCTCTCAGCTTGGTTGATTGAGAGACACTGAAGTGATCCTTACATCGCTTCTACACTACCACAACTCACTTTAATTTCCATCCTTCCATCCAAATCCCTCACCAAACTTCAGCCTGATTACTCAGTCATGCCAGAAAATCTGCTCATATCTCTGCTGATCTCCAATTTCACTGGCTTCCAGTTCATTCCGTTCAACATTCAGATTATGTTCGATGCACTTTATTGACTCGGCTCTTTCTATCTCTCTCAACTCAGGGCTGTAATCTTTTTGAGAAGAAAGCAGTGCTGCTAGCCGTCTCTCATATTTATGAGATCTGGATGTGACTCATAGTCTTAAGCTTCCTCGGATATTTCCTCTTGATGCTTTTCCTCTCAGCTCTTTATAAAAATCATGCTTTGCTGCTCTGATAGTGATGTCAGATTTAATTCCCATCTGAAACCCTGAAGTGTTAAGCTTGAAGAACACCATAAGCACTGGAGATATTTTAGTTTTCCAAGCAGGAGGTGCAAAGCCAGAGAGAAGAGTTAGCTTGTAGAACGTGTAGAACGTCATGACACCACATCTACACTGGCTATGTAAATGTTGAGGCACCAAAGACATGATATCATTTGGGGGGGAAAATATCTACTGTAATAAAGTTACCGAGTGAAGAACAATCTAAAGCGAGTCTGATTTTAATTTCAGCCCAGTGTTAACTGGCAGTCGATCAGCAGCACAACAATCCTAACCTTCATTATCTCAAATAACACAACAGAACAATTAAAACCCATCTCTTAAGAGGAATATTTAAGAAGATGAAAGAAGGTTGTAAGTATTTTAACAAGATTATCAAAGCCTTTCTGTCTTAAAATTCTTTGATATAATTCGCTTATTTGAACGTTTTGCGCACACGATATATAAGGAAAAGCAAAACAGAATAAAAATAAAGAACAGAATGATTCTCCTGGACTTTTCCACTACGTGCCCCAGTACAAAACTTTTACACAATGTACACTGTCTTTAACCATTACATGTAACCATCTCTCTCTCTCTCTCTCTCTCTCTCTCTCTCTCTCTCTCTCTCTCTCTCATTTCTCACTTTCATTAGTCTCTCTCTCTCACACACACACATTTCTCTCTCTCATTAGTCTCTCTCTCTCTCTCACACACACATTTCTCACTTTCATTAGTCTCTCTCTCTTTCTCTCTCTCTCACACACATTTCTCACTTTCATTAGTCTCTCTCTCTCTCACACACATTTCTCACTTTCATTAGTCTCTCTCTCTCTCTCTCTCTCTCTCACATCTCTCTCTCATTAGTCTCTTTCTCTCTCTCTCACATTTCTCACTTTCATTACTCTCTCTCTCTCTCACACACACATCTCTCTCTCATTAGTCTCTTTCTCTCTCTCTCTCTCTCTCTCTCTCTCACATTTCTCACTTTCATTACTCTCTCTCTCTCACATTTCTCACTTTCATTACTCTCTCACACACATCTCTCTCTCATTAGTCTCTTTCTCTCTCTCTCTCTCACATTTCTCACTTTCATTACTCTCTCTCTCTCACATTTCTCACTTTCATTACTTCTCTCTCTCTCTCTCTCTCTCTCTCTCTCATTTCTCTCTCTCATTAGTCTCTCTCTCTCTCTTTCTCATTTCTCTCTCTCATTAGTCTCTCTCTCTCATTTCTCACTGTCATTACTCTTAATCTCTCTCTCTCTCTCTCTCTCTCTCTCTCTGTCTGAGATACCTGTGATTGTGATACCCTTCTGCTCTCCGGTTCTCATCCCTCTCTGTGACTCAAGTCTTCATCACTGAACAGATGACAACTTCAACAAAATAGACTTCAAGTGAAGAAAATAATGAATTCAGAAATAACTCTGATGCTCACATTCATAAGTTACTCACAGCTCAAAGCTCAGAAGTTCCTGGTTACACAACTGCACTTAATGACTACAGCGTGTCCCCAAAAGTCTCCACACACGGGGGAAATGAACACTTTTTAGCAAAATGTCTTCCAAAATGTTTCATACTTAGTTTATATTATATTTTTTTAAATAGCCTTTAAGAACGCCTTTGGCAAAAGAAGAGTGTATGGAAATCATTCTCGTGGCTGGATCATGAAGCTTGCGATGGACTTTAACAGGAAACACGGCATTCAAAAAGACTGGAAGGGGTGCGGACCAACCGAGAAGCGAACATCCACTGACGAAGACACAACCGCTGTAGTTCTGCAAACACACTTCCCTGTGTATGGAGCCTTTTGAGACACGCTGTATTATAGCACTCAGTTATATAAGGGAATTATTTATAATCGCACTCTCCGGTGTCACCCAGATGAGGACGGGTTCTTCCTCATGTCGTCTCAGGGGGTTTTTCCTTTCCACAATTACCTCTCGCTTGCTCGTTAGGGATAAATTTATAAATGTAAAATTTATATCCGGAATGTATTTATTTCTGTAAACTGCGTTGTGGCAGTGTCCATTGTTAAAAGCGCTATACAAATAAAACTGAATTGAATTTAATTTGAAAACTTTAAAATAAACAAACTGTCCAATTAAAATATGGAGAACATTAACACTGAAAGGTTACTAGCTTTAATCGGTATTTCTCAAATGATCAAATACGCATGAACAACACAACGAAGTCGTTTAAACACTGAAATCCAGTTAGCTGCTTATTCACGACATTTGACTATATGATCTGCGTATTTGAAGTCTAGATATCTATTTGAAGATAGATAGCTAGGTACGTTATTCTAAGATACTGTAGAGCAACCGTAAGCTGAACAGTTGTGAGTTTTAACTTGGAGCTTAATGTAAGTCGTGCAGGAATAAAAGAGTTATTCAGTAGCCTGTATATTTACATTTGAAACCCAAAATTAAATGAACTGTTGCTTGTTTAACTGATTTTTCCATTAATTTGTCATAGTCTGCAGAATGATGGAGACCCGTTATGGGGTTTAAGCAAAAGTGTGTTCTCAAAGATTATACCACGATTGCAGCCACATGTAGAAGGTTTAACAGTGACACCATCGATATCAGCTGAAAAGTCTGTAGTTTTAGAGAACCAAAACAAATTGGTTTTGATGCCAACAGCAAGATCCAGCTTCTTAGTGATTCTAGGACCTCAGCCTCTTAGACAAATAACAGCAGCGTCCACGTCTAAGCTTATAATAATTATACACAAATATGCTCATCGGATTTAGCAGAATAGCTCCAGCTACAGCTAGTGATACTGAGATATTCTGTGATACTGAGTCTGCTCACAAAAAGATCACACACCAGCTAGTGAGAAAAGTTCACCGATCACGTACCTGACTAGAGCTCGCATGAGTGTTGAGTCTTACAAATCATTTACACTCGCAGAGAACGTTCACACGAGTGTGACGTCTACACACCAGCCTGTTCTCTCACATCCTCTAGGCTTTTAATGAGCCCTCTAACACATGGGAAAATCATTTTTTCCATCTTTTTTTAAAAATCCGCTCTCTAAAGAGGAAAAATCTGAAAACACCGGTTTTCTATTGTAGTTTGTAAACAGTGAGCAAAATCTCGTTTATTTCTTCGGCATTTTTTCCGAAACACTAACGTATGAATGTTATGCGATTTTCACGATGCCAAGAATTCCAAGAACTCACTGCATTCCAATTTTTGTATTAGGGAATTTTATGTAGAAAATATATTTTCGATCCTCAGCTAGAGGCTGGAACTCTTGCTCTCGTGATCGTGGGTTTGAGCCCCAGCCACTGGCACAGGCTAGCGCACTCTCAGAGCCGCTCCCAAGCCTGGCTAACTGCGGAGGGTTGTGTCAGGAAGGGCATCCGGTGTCAAACCTGTGCCAGATCAATATGCGGACAATAGAAGGTGATCCACAGCAACGTGTAGAGAGTTTATTTTATGTTCATGTTGTTAAAACCGAACAAAAATGTCAGAAATGATGTGAAGGTCATGGACCGAACATTTCACCCATAGGACCAGCATGCTGTTTTCTGTTGCTTTCATGTTTCCTTGTACACAGGTCTGAAAACGCTAGTTTGAAATTTGTTTAAAAAAGAAAAAAAATGTACAATTACAGTTATTATTATGACAATATTGACACCTCTGACCTCTGGCAGGGCTCAGTTTATTTTAAAACTGAAGACACGAAACGTTCATGGAACTGATGCCTGCATTTCTGTGCTTTTTCAGATGTTATTTTATATGTTTACTATAAATACCTTGGGTTTTTAAAATGTGATAAATACATAAAACCTATTGTACATGAAAAGGAGTGAGTCAGAGATACACACACCGTCACATCTAAGTTCAGTTCCTGACCTTTTTTCGTCTCATAGAATGCATTAAGCTGGTCCATTAACTCGAATCTTGTTTCTGTTCTTTCCATGACAGCGCAAGCCGTCGGGTACAATCAATTATTTTCTCCCTGCCTCTTGAGACACCAAGGGCGTCTTTCCATCCATGCCCCTCCAGTTCAGCGAGAAAGTCTCAGAGGAGATCAGCTCGTCGTGTCTGTCTGGTCTGCCGACTGTGTTTCCATTATATGGAAACATTTCTCCGCTCTGTTACAGCATTCTAGCTACAAACATGGCAAAAAAAAAAAAAAAAAAAAAAAAAGCAAATGAAGGAATTCATTTGTAAATCATCTGTAGAAATGTGGCATTCAAGAGAATCCAGTTAGTTCATATCCTGGGTTTGACTAATGTTTCACTAATGTGAACCTCGCTTGATTGGCTTCAAATCCAGTAACTGGAGATGATTTACTGTGATTTCATACACATCAATTTAATGAACATTTTGTGAAACTTGGTCGCTTCATATCAAATACATAAATGATGACAAATGAGACTAGCTTTCGAGCAGGACAAAAGTAATGGCGCCCTATAAAAGGAGAAAGCGTTAGGCTGAGTCTATGGTAGTGGTTCGCTGCAGTGGCTGAGCTGCATTACCAGAACATTCAGCGCACCCCGCACTCAGAAGGCGCTCTTTCACTGTTTAGTTGCCATTCTGACATCCTTGGCTCTCTGTGAGGTTTGGCTTTTGTGGACTTTTTTTTTGGGTGTGGCCAATAGTAAGTCAGTTGCAGAGTGAACACGCTTGGAAATTTGGTAATAACAGAAATGCGATGAGGCATCTGTTGTGTGTGTGTGTGGTTTTTTTCACAAGAAACTCATTTATTAAGCCGAGCTATTATATGACTGAAAGAACTGCTTCAGATGCAACACATCCAATCAAAAGAAGGATTCATCTGAATTCATAAATCTCTTTTAAAGTTTCTCTTTAAACTATTAAAAATCAGAACAATATTTGAGAGTGCAAGACTCACTGATAGACACATTAACCTGCTCGAGCGTAATGTCAGGTTATCAGGAACGGAATGTTCTCACACAGAGTTGGAAAAAAAATAGTAAATGTTCACGGAAAAGCCGAATTTCTCAGAATAAGAACTTTATAATGTCTGTGTCAGGTCTGCTGCCCCCGTCTGCTCTCTTTCCTCCATAGTCTGGCTCTGTAAATAGCAGAGAAGATGAAAATCAACACTCACGAGTATGAGGCTTGCTTCAGCTCACGGAGAACGCAAATCCCACACCTGTGACAGATGTTCATATAAAACAGATGCACATAAACAGTCATTAAAAATCTCAAACACACAAAGACTGAATAAAATAAATCCGTGGCTGTGCTGTGCAGTGGCTCCTGGTGAAAACGTGTCTTCAAGACATAACCGACTGGCAGAGCTTCCTTGAAAATTTCATGGAATATTATTCACAAAATGGACCAAGAGAGAGAGAGAGAGAGAGAGAGAGAGAGAGAGGTTTATTTATATTGCTATATGTGGAGAAAATGTCTTATGCTGGATGTGGTGTGAATCTGAAATCTGCCGTCCAATGCAGTGCTTTCAAAAAAATGAAAGTGAAAATCATGATCCTTTTATTTCAATTATTTTAGACGGAAGAAAGTCTGGAGGAAATAATTTGTAAAAAATTAAACATATTACAATTCTAAAATTCAGTTTAAACTTTAACATCAGCTGCATCACATCAATATAATTGTTTTTGTTTTGAAAAAGCTATCAAAAGAGACCTCACATTATACATTCAGAATGGCTTTTGGGGTTTTTGGTTACTTGACTCATCCCAGTGCTGGCCGGAGCCTTACTCTAGTGCGCCGCCATTTCCCAGCTTGCTATCACATGACTCCTCAGAATGGTTATTGTGTAGATATCATGTGTATAGACATGCACCACAAACCTTCTGCTCATTCATGCAATTATCCAAACAGCCAATCAGGTGGCAGCAGCACAATGTACGTGTAAAATCATGAAAATACAGGTTAAGAGCTTAATGTTCACATCAAACATCAGAATGGGGGAGTGGAGTGGAACCTGATGTGGGCTTCTGCTGTTGTAGCTCATCCACCTCAAGGTTTGATGTTTTGTGCCTGCTGTGATGCTTTTCTGCTCACCACGGTTGTAAAGAGTGATTATTTGATTTACTATATCCTTCCTGGCAGTTCGAACCAATCTGGCCATTTTTCTCTGACTTCTTTTAAGGAGTTTCCACCCACAGCACTGGCGCTCACTTAATGTTTTTTTTTTTTTTTTCCCCACACCATTCTGTGTAAACTCTAGAGAATGCTGTGTGTGAAAAGATCCCAGGAGATCAGCAGTTTCTGAAATACTCAAACCAGCCCATCTGGCACCAACAACCATGCCACGGTCACAGAGATCACACTTTTCTTCAGTCAGATGTTTGATGTGAACATGAACTGAAGCTCTTGACCTGCATCTGCATGATTTTTTTTTTTTTTTTGCATGAATGTGATCCTCCTTTCTTTATAAATTACATCTAAAATGTGAAAAATGTCTAAATGTCCAAAACAATCAAAGTTTTTTTTTTCAAAGGCTTAAATCTATCCTAGTCAAACTCAGCCTGGCCCGATCGTTTGACACCTCGCAAAGTGTGTGTGTGTGTGTGTGTGTGAGTTTTTATAGTTGAATGCATGTCAGTGCTCACGGCACCTGCTGAGAATGTTAAGCACAGGTCTAAAAGGTGCAGTGAAGGTCTGGCTCACAAATAAAGCTCTTGAGGTTATGTGCATTGCGGGATGCATTTTCTTCTCCTGTCAGAACGACATTGTGAACAAACCACTAGCTTTTCATTTCCGCTGGATAAAGAGTGCAGGCTGAAAAAACGCCCTGGCTCGGAACAGGTGACCCTCCTCCTGAAAGGCATGGGAGAACTGATGGACGTCTGAGTAATGTCTGAGCCACTGATATTATTATTAATATTCTCCATCTGTTTTGTCTGATAAAAGGTTCAAGAAAGTTCATGCTGTGTTCTCTCTGGTCCTTGTGGCCTGTCAGTATGAGAGAATGTTAATGTTTGTTGAAGAAAGCTGGAGTGGTGTAATCAGGCATCAAGAGCATTGATCAGCACCTGCTTCATATAATCACACACATGAAAGCAGAAAGGGGGAAACAGAGCTTAGATCAGTGCTGGTGCTCTGTTATGTTTGATACATGGAGTCCAACATGAAAAAAGACCACGTTTTGTTCTCATTGTGGTCCTGTTGCTAACAGCATGTCCCAAAGTGTTTTACTCTTAAATTTTTTTTTCATTTATTAATGAATACAACATACTTTTATCCATTTATAGCTACATATAGGGGGGAGACACAGTGGCTTAGTGGTTAGCATTGTTGCTTTGCACCTCCAGGGTTTGGGGTTCCAATCCTGCCCCTGCGCTGTGTGCGTGGAGTTTGCGTGTTCTCCCCGTGCTTCAGGGGTTTCCTCTGGGTACTCCGCATTTCCACATTGTGTGTAGTGTGTGAGTGTGCGTGATTGTGCCCTGCGATGGGTTGGCACCCTGTCCAGGGTGTTCCCCACCTCGTGCCCTCAGCTCCCTGGGATAGACTCCAGGCTGCCTGTGACCCTGTGTAGGTTAAGCGGTACAGAGAATGGATGCATAGCTACATATAATGCTGTGGAACATCCTTGAAGCAAGTTAGTTCCTGTTCCCACTCACTACACCCACTCAAGTTGTTCCCTCACCAGCCTCTCTCTCTCTCTCTCTTGAACTTAATATACTAAAAAAAAAAAAAAACAAAAAAAAAACACGAAAACATCACCATATCAACAATTACACACATTATCAAATCTGTTTATGAAGCGCGTCCACCTTACGAGTCCCTGTGGATGAGACGTTGCTATAGAAACAATCAGGTATTAGAACGAACACATTAATATAAACCTACGCTACTGTAAGAGCTGCTGTTATAGAAGATTAATCAGCTTTAGACCAATCAGAATAATCTGAGAGTGCTGTCGTCTAATTTTCTAACACAGCAGCTCTGACAGTAGAGCAGCTGCAGATCACAGGTTTATATTAATGAGCTCATTCTAATACAATAATAGTTTCTATAGTAACAGCTGATGGGCAATAAATGGCACAGAGCCGCCTGCACTTTCATGCCCTCAACCAGTGTTAGTTCAATCCTTTCTCAATTTTCTCAAATTTACTTTGGTATAAATAGAAACACATTTTAGAGTAATTTTAGAGTAAATTGAGCTCATCCTTTATTATTTATTCGTTTGTTTATTTGCTTATTATTTTGTATTATGTATTACTGATGAACCACAGGTTTATATACCAAATAACTGCTCTACAAAAATTAAAAAAAGGTTTAATTTTTAGTTCCTGTTTACAGATGATCATTTCCAAGATAATTTCATTCCTAATGTCAGTAGCTTTGCGTTGAACGATTGTGTTTATATGAGCTCAGAGACTCTGAGTAAATGAACCCAATGACATTTTCCTCTCCAAATCTCTCCAAATGCTTATTCAATAGTTCCTGAACAAATTCATACAAAATTTGTACACATAATGCTCTGATTATGCAAAGTTCAATAACCTAAATCATTCATATCCTGTAGGGAAACATCATAGCAATTCAAAAAATTGATTTATTGATTTAGAAAGAAAATCTGTAGGCTTTCTAAAGGGACATTTATGAATCAGGCAATGTCTTGAGTACGGAGCAGCTGCAGCTTTTTCGTAGAAAAAGAAAAAAAAACATGCTTTCTATGAATAAATAAACAGTGTAATGTCTTGGTGATTACTGAGGAAATGACATCAGTTGTAAATAAACCATTGTAAAGCAAAGTCATGAAAGAATGAAACAGCACTGATTACATGTTGAATGCATGTGGAAAGAGTTTGAGCACTGAGTAGCTGCTTTTTCTGATACAACAAATCAGCGTGATTACTAATCCTCTCCTCCACGTCAGGCTTTCAGGCTTCGTCTCTTTCCCAAAGGTCCTGTCTCAGATACATATGAAGTGCGTCCTGACGCCAGACAGAATAAAACATAAATCTCAAGTCATTAAGAGCTGATAGACATTTAACCTGATTGGTTCTTCATACATTATTTAGAAAACTCAAGATGACTGGTTCATTTTTTTCCCCTGCAGCATCAGAGAACTGGATGAGATGGGGTTGTCTGAGATAGTTGTGTGCTTGAACGTTGACGGGGAATAGCCAAAACAGAGAGACTTGAGGACGTCAACATGTCAACATCAGAGCTACAGAGTCCAGGAGACGACGCGAAAACAAATTTACGTGCCCTGTAATGTGATGCCAAGTTGACGATATCGTAATGACCGTACATCATTGGCTACTCTCTCATTAATGAAACTGCACTCCTGTTTAGGTTACTTCTGCTTAGTTGTTTTTTTTTAAACAGATTTGACAGAAGGTGGTTAGTCTAATGTGAGCAGGTGTCTCTTGCTGATCTTACGGCTTGGATAAAATAGACCATTTAATCTTTTTCTTATTCCTGAAAAAAATGGTGATAGAGTACCTTCACATGTTCTGGCAGGTTGTGTGTAAAGTATCATAGAATCAGATTGTTTTTTTTTATGTTGTATTGGCTCTTTCATCATTTTAGTAAACAAAAATTATAAGTTTTTATTTCAGAATATGATGTTATAATATTCAATGTAACGATGCCATGGTCTTTGATGTCATGATGCCATGGTCTTTGACACCACCAGTGTTGAGGTCATGGTCTTTGATATTATGATGTCATTCTGTCTCAGGATTTTTGAAGTTATGATGTCATGGTCTTAGATGCTTTGATGTGATGATCTTTGTTGTTATGGTCTTGGATGCCATGATGTCCTGGTCAGCAAGGGTTCATCCCATCCTCAAGAAACCCACTCTGCATGCCTCAGACATCAGCAACTACCAAAAGGTATAATTTCTATCTCTTCTTTCTAAAATCTTCAAAACGCTGTCAATAATCAACTTCGACATGGTCAATCGCAAGACTCCCTTACCCATCCTTATGAGCCTTGAAATTCGTGACATGGCAATGGTTTGCTTCCTACCTGGAGGGGTGGTCATATAAGATGACATGGAAAGGATCCACGTCTGCTCCGTTCAGACTCTGCACTGGTGTCCCACAAGGCTTAGTGCTTGGTCCCCTTGTGTTCTCCCTTTATACCAGCTCTCTTGGTGAGATCATATCCTATCATATCCTCATATTAGTTTTCATACCACTTCTATATGGATGACACTCAACTCATTCTCTCCTTCCCTTCCTCAGGCACATATGTTTTTGCACAGATCTCATCATGGATGGCAGCTCATCAATTCAAGTCAAGTCAAGTGGAGTTTCTTGTCATTTCAACCATATACAGCCAGTTAATACACAGTGAAACGAAACAACGTTTCTCCAGGACCAAGGTGCTACATAAGACAAACCCAGAACAACACAGAACTACAAGGGACTACTAAATTTACATAAAGTGCACAAGTGCAAACATGTGCAGACAGCACAAGACAGTACAATGACTACTGGGATAGACAATGGGCACAGTCCCAAAAATGAATCCAGTGACAATAGTGCAAAGAGTACAACATAGGTTTCTGAAATAGTGTAAACATAAGTGTAGCAGCCTATGTACAGTATAATAAATATTGTAGCAGCATAATAGAAGCCTCTTTTGGCTGCTCCCATTAGGGGTCGCCACAGCAGGTCATTGGTCCACATATTTGATTCGGTACAGTTTTTATGCTGGATGCCCTTCCTGACACAACCCTCACCAATTTCATCTGGGCTTGGGACTGGCACTGAGAGCGCACTGTTGCACACAACCCCAGTAGCTAGGGTTGGTTCCCTGGCTGGGAATTGAACCTGGGCCTCAACAGTAAGAGTGCTGTGGCCTAACCACTAGTCCACCAGGGAGCCCCACTAGTCCTCCAGGGAGCCTGTAGCAGCATAATGTAATATGCAAAAACTTGCAAAAAAAAAAAATTGCAAAGAGGATGGAGGATGCTCAGTTGTGTGTGTATGTATGTATTTGTGTGTGTTCTTTCTGCTGAAACTTAAACTGAACTGCTGGAGTAACCATGGACAACCAGCTGTCCTTCTCCTCTTACTTTACTAATCTGACATGCTCATGACGATTTCTCCTTTACAACATCAGAAGGATTTGTCCATTTCTATCCACACAGGCCACTCAGGTGCTTGTTCAGTTTGAGACTGGACTTCTGCAACTCTCTCCTGGCAGGTTTGCCTCTGCATGCCATCCAACCTCTACAAGTAATCCAGAATGCAGCTGCATAAATTGTTTTCAAGCTTCCCAAGTTTTCCCACTCCACCCCATTGCCACGCTCCCTCCACTGGCTTCCTGTAGCTGCCGCATCAGATTTAAAACTTCCTTATAAACGGACCAGTGCCCACCTACCTTCAAGCACTTACCATACCTGATACACGCTCACACACACACACACACACAGACACACACTACTATACCATATAATCATATCAGCACAGGGCTGGTCCCTTTAGTGATGAGTAACACTTTGTATACAATCAGATGGGCTGTAGTCAGTAACTGTACACTGTGGAAAAGCATCTGAGCGTAATACTGTTGTGAAACGCCTTTGCTGGTAAAGTCTTAGGGAAAGAAAAGCACTTAAATTCTTTCATTTCTTATTAGGTTTGCAGTGATAACTCAGTTGTAAATGCACTCACACAATCAGTAGGCTACAATCATAATGCACTAGGAGCACTTTGTAAATTACACATTTGATTCTTCATCCAATAATTCGGTCATTAGGGCCCCAACCAGGAAAACACATAGGACTAGAGCTTGGACTTGTTTGCACAACACCTACTACCTCAGTCTGATGGTGCACAGCAAATATTGCACAAACAACCGCACATATCTGCACCTTATTCAAAATACAGCCGTACCGTTTCTATCACCGATCCTTGTATCCTTTATATCATATTTTTATATTTTTATATTCTTCCATTCCTACCTGTATAGAAGTAAATTCTGGTTTATGTAAATTCTATTTTTATGTCACAGACAGTCGAAAATTCACGCATTTCACGGCATGTCGTACTGTGTATGGTTGCGTATGTAATAAAATTTGAAATTGAATTTGAATTTTGAATTTGATGGATGCTTTTTGGTAAACAGTCATCAAACGTGTAGTTGCTACACGTCACATCACTTCACCTACATTGTGTCTTCCCTGGGGTTCAATTAGAAGGAAAAAGGAAGTAAAACAAAGTCATTATATTACAGTGTGTGATACAAATATCAGGGTTTATAGAAATTCAGTCTGGTATTAATCCATGACTGTTTATAGTTTCTTAAAGACACCATCCTGAGAAACTGACAGTATCCTAATAGGGGTTTAGTGATGCTTTGTACGAGTGTTTGGATCTGTATAAACTGTATTTTATTTTTTTAACAGACTACACTTTCAGAAAGTGGTAGAGACAAACCCGGACAGTTCAGAAAGTGATGGGCACTCGGCCCCGGTGTCTCCCAGCTTAAATTACAGCAAAGTACAACAGACAAATCCATTTAGGGGTTCACAGGCATCCTAGTCTTAACATTGAGTGTTTTCACAATCTGTTTCTTCTACACGCCAAAGCAACAGGACTGTGGTTAATTGTTAAGTGAAAAGTTAAGTGAAAAGTTAAGTGAAAGCTATCTACGTAGAGAGAAGCCTGCAAATTACTGATGCTATTCTATTGATGCTCATGAAAATCATCATCATACTTCTGTACACTGTGGTGTGCTTACTGCAATACCTTATACCTGACATTATTGGAACACAATCACTGGCCGTTGCTAAGACGTGCACTCCTCTACAGTGAACAGCAAGCACTTTAATATGCTGTTGTCAAAGCTACTTTGATCAATTGATTGACCTTGACAAGGTCTTTACCTCCACTGCCTCTTACAGTGAGCGGTTCTCCTCTGCCAAAGGAATAAAGAACGTCAAAGGTGACAGTATAATGACCAGACAGGAGATGACTGAAAAAAGTTTTCGATGACAGACTGTGGAATGACTGGAGCACATAATTTATGTGCCCTTTGTGGTTGAAAGGGGTATAACATGCTAATTTTTAACCACTTAGCTCCCAACTTTACCCTTTCGATGAACCTCAATGGTGAAAGACTTTGGAGGGAGTTTTTTAACAGCTAATACAGTAAAATTGGAACAATCATTTGATAGTCACATGAGAGTAAAAACCGCCCACACCCAGTCACATGAGAGTAAAAACCGCCCACTCTCAGTCACATGAGAATAAAAACCGCCCACACCCAGTCACATGAGAGCAAAACCGCCCACTCTCAGTCACATTCAATTCAATTCATTTTTATTTGTATAGCGCTTTTTTTACAAAGGTCATTGTCTCAAAGCAGCTTTACACAAACA
>CM074997.1:16906523-16922695 GCA_037576825.1 Pangasius krempfi | reverse complement strand
CTCGGCAGAAAGAGAAGGAAAGTGGTTAGGTACACTCACAGTCACCGTGTGGAGATAAAACTTAATGAGGAGTGCAGCTCTCTGCTTCAAAATATTGCCAGACATTGCTTTTTCTTTTTTAATGCCATATTTTCTATTTGTTATAATAGGGCATAACAAATCCCAGAATCATGACTCAAACAGTTAATGTAGTAATCAAATAGAGCACTTGCATTTGGCCCTGCTTGTTTAGAAACCTGATGAACTTGTGTTTTCTTGGCTTCACTCTAACACACCTGCCGTATCTGCATTCATAAGTACTCCATGAGTTGAATCAGGTGTATTACGTGAAAGAAAATTATAATAATGATAATGATAATTATAATAATAAAACCATGATGATTGACAGCCACTTGCAGAACGTAGTCAGCCCCTAACACAGGGCTGTAAACAGAAACTTTAGATGTGAAAGCACTCTGTCACAACCCATTACACCTCTGCCCCCAGGATAACTGCTCAGTTCTAGGAATTAGTTCATTTGCTTTGAATTAAATGCACTGATTAATGCAAATGAGGGCTGAAGGGTATCAGGTATTGAATAAATTCATGAAGCATTATTGCATGGGGCACATGGGTGCAAATAAGTGCCAAAACCACCCCACAGTGCCTGTTCCTCTGTCTAATCTGGTCTATCTTCATTATTTCACATTCGAGAATGACTATTCTTTTTTGCAGTCTAGTTTTTTTCCCTTGTGTGTATGTGTGTGTGTGTGTGTGTGTGTGTGTACGTGTGTGTGTGTGTGCGTGTGGGGCCTGTGACTGTCAGAGATTCTTATTTCTGCATTTTAGTGTGTTCTGCTGAAGTTCACATGCACTAGCAGGAAAATGAAATATTAAAAATCTTGACTGTTTGTGGCATGGACTCCATCACTGAAGTACACTGAACTCATTTTCATTCAAGTGGAATCAGTTTGGGACAACCTGTGCTGAGAGTCTTGGCGCATTGTCATGCTGGACAGGTAGGACAGGTAGCCTGTGGCCATGAGGAGATGCACATGATATATGGAAGATGGCTGGGTGTGTGCGAGGAGGACATTCCCCAAACCACTGCACCACCACCTCTGACCTGGGCTGTTCCCACGGATCGTGTTGAGTCTGTGGATTCAGGCTGTTGACGCAGGGTTGTGACCTCACCAGCTAAAAGTGGCAGTTCTCCTCAGCCCTCTCTAATCAGCGGGGCATTACTGGCTGCAGAAATGCCACTCCCTGGACGATTTTTAGTTTCCAGGTGGACTCTGAAGACTCCAGAAGATGAGTGAATTCTGGGGCCAGTCCGTCTGGCACCAGTAGCTGCGCCACGTCTGAGTCTCTGGGATCATATATTCCCCCAGTTTTAATGTTTCATGTGACCACTGACCTGCATCTGTGTGATTTTGTGCACTTCACTTCAGCCTCAAGACTGGCTGATTGAATAACTACATGGATAAGCAGATGTACAGGTAATATTTATTTGAATACTTATGAATATGCATATATGTATAGAACGTGTATGCATAGTAGGGATGTACCACGATGCCATTATCTATACTTTTATCTTCATATCTGTTTTCGTATTCAGATTTAAACTGGAAGTCTATACCGGATTTTTTTTTTTGCAGTTTTTTTTTTATCAATATCACTACACTGGCAAACAGTATAAAAAATGGCTGCTGGTTAAATGCAGTGTTTGGTTTTACTTATTGCTTAGGCTTTCTACAAGCAGAGACGACTATCACATGTAAAGAAGACGAGTAGCCATTCTTTTATTTCGTTCTAAATGGATTTCAACTAAAGAGGAAGGAATGGAAACCTGGAGTAAAAATGTACAAATATTTTTTTTACAAGGTTTTTATTCGGAGTCTGTGGTTTTTTTTTTTATTATTCATTTTGAACCAAAGTGAAAAATAATCCCTTTCTCATCATTTGTCTGTTACCTAATGTGTGCACCTGTTCTGAGTTCGTCCCTTGATTAGTTTGTATATTTCTAGTCTGCTGTATCTTTTATGTAATTGCGAAGTCTTGTTTATTGGATTTGCGTTTCTGAGCCATGTTCCCTGTTTCCTTGTTCCTAGTTACGGCCGTGTTTTGACCCGTGCCTAGATTACTCTAGTTTGTTGTTTTCTGCCTGGAAAGCCACATGAAGATTCTACGCATTTGCAGGATACAATTACAGAATTACAGTCATGCACTGCTGCTGATGTCAAGTATCTCGATTTCTCCTGCTGCACTAGCTACTACTGTCTGAATAAGTAGTCATATTGCTGCCTTCTGCTCTAAGTGCTGCCATTTCTGCCTTTCACTCCTCCTCCTGCACACCGGATAGCCGGCAGCTGTTTGTGCACTCAACACTACCCTGTTGAGAGCCAAATCGAGTGGAGAATATGCAGAAAATATTTTAATGTCAACCGCTGAGAGCAGATCTCATCTACCATCAGACACATATTGACTAACAGTCTTGCTGATGGAGACCCCAAGTGTCCCAATTATAATTCCAAAATCAAATGTTTTTGAGGCATCACGTGCAAATTCTTCAGCACAGTTGTGGATCCTTCAACTCTAATGTGAATTCTTTCCTGTGGAGAGTGTGTGCCAATGCTCAAATTAGTACCGCACACTCTCAAACCATTTAGCAGTCTCGTTGTCTCTCGCAGATTTTTTACTACAGCAACAGTGTAAAAGTCGCCGACCAATCAGGATGGGTTATGGTAACCTCGAGAAAGGCTCACGACGTATTGCTTCATTTGCATTCTGTGTTATTTTAGAACTCTGACCATGAAAGGCAAGTCTGTACAGCATTGTGCACATGAAGCTCTAGGATTTATTTGCTCATGACCATGAGTTGAAAGGCTCAAATCAAAGATATTCAATCACAGCTTCAAGTGCGGATACTAAAGCATACTGGAGATCACAGTGCTGTTGAATTCTGGATGCTGATTAGTCAGAAGGTGTTGATTGAATTTTTCTATAACAGCAGGTCTGACAGTAGTGCAGCTGCAAAATACAGACGTATACTAATGCGCTTGTTCTAATATACTCTATAATATACTCTATGCGTCATGTTATTTGTTTCTACAGTAACAGCTGATTCACGGGGAGGTGTATGGCGGCACACGCCACATAAATCGACTAAAATATCTGTAATCATTGATATGGTGAGGTTTTCGGTAAGGAGACATTTATTTAACATTTATAGAAGGAGTCTCTAGTGTCTTGAAGCTGTAATTTCAAATTTTCTGACATCTTCAAGAGTTTTCGCTTCCTCTCTAGCATGATAAGCTGTTTTTTTTTTTTTTTGTCTTATTAACTTCAAGAGAAAGAAAAAAAGGGAGGCTCGTGAGGGAACGACTGTTTATAATAGTTAGCAAATTGCTGTTGGAAAAGAGGAATAAAACACTTTAGGATGCGCTGTTATAACTCCACCTGATACCAGCATGACATGGCGTGTTTCATTCCTTACATAT
Organism: Pangasius krempfi; assembly: GCA_037576825.1. Taxonomy (NCBI): domain Eukaryota; kingdom Metazoa; phylum Chordata; class Actinopteri; order Siluriformes; family Pangasiidae; genus Pangasius; species Pangasius krempfi. Next base: position 16,919,216 of record CM074997.1, on the reverse strand, counting down.
TCTCTGATCTCTGAGTCCAACAGAAAGAGCATTAACAAGAGAAAACGTCCAGTTCCTTCTGAAAAAAAAACCCAAACAATTGACCACTCCCGTGTGCCGTATTTTTCCGGAGTCACCTTTTCTTTCGCACGTAAGATTGTGCACGTCATTAGAGCTGAATACCACCGTGTTGTTAACATATTCTCAGCCTGAGAGGAATAAAGACATGATTGACCTTTTGTGCTCATCCAGAATGACCTACGTCATGAGGCGCTTATAGCGCGTGAACACGTTTATCATTTGTGATTTCAGTCGTCATATTCAGACACAGTAGCATTTCACTAATAATGGAAAAATCATTACAGATTTTCTGCTAATTTGTGAAAATCCATATAACTGTTACGATTACATAAATGTCAGTCTGTGATGTTCAACAGCAGGAAATAAAAAGAAAAATAGCTTCCACTCCCAATAGGCAAGACGCTGACTTTATCATTAGATAAGCTGCATATTCCTGTTAATAGTATGATATTATTTTTTCACATTACTTTAAAATGAATCAGATATCTAGCCCATCAGTCAAGTCAAATCTCCAGTGTGCTGCTAAGTCATGTCATTGAACCAGGCTTAAAAGTGGTTGTAATGCGATAAAGTACGGCGAACCAGTTAAGTGCATTTATACAGACTGAATTAAACAAATGCAAGTGTTTCGTGATCATTATCCTCTTCAAACAAAGTTTCTAGTGTAGCACATTGTCTTTGTGACCTCAACACAACGTCAGCTCGTGAGCGTTTCAGGTTGTGAGCTGTGGTTTCCATATACGTGCACCACACATAAAATTCTAAAGAAAAAGATTATTCAAGCCTGAATAGTGTCTTTATTTTGCCTCGAAATGTTTAAGGGTGATGCGGCTGTGTGTGAAAAGCAGGAGAGTGATATGACGGCTTCATGATCTGCTTCATTTCTGTTTCGTCACAAACCTGTGTGTTCTTAATTATCTGTCATCCACGCACGCTAATTAATCAGCCTAATAAACAGTCGTTCTACAGACAGCTAGATCACAGCTCGGCTGACCTTACGGGTTTAAAAAACGAATAAAGATCTGATGTAATTATGGGTGAATTTGATAATTAAGCTTATTTATATATTTATTTATTTACAGTGGTTTTTTTTCATATGTGCTTATAATGTGTTCGTTTTTACAGAACACTAATTGATAACTAATAAAAAAAAGGTCTAGTGATTACGTTTCGATGCAACCTGGTTTTTATTATTGAGTATTTGAGAGAATCTTTTCAATAGACTTGAATGTCCGACCGTGCAGAGCTGAAGATAGGCCCCTTGAATAAAGTAGGATTTAAGATTTCCAACAACAGGTCTGAGAAAACTGCTCTTTTTTTTTTTTCAATTCTCTGGTCCATAAGATTATTACAGACAGCACTACGTGGCCAAATTGCCATATCACTTAAACTTAAGCTTAACTTCTTTTTTCTTTTCATCTCATAGAAAAAGAGCATGTTTCTGTATTAAGCATCATTTTCTTTTGAGCACATCCAGCAGTCTCAGAAACGTGAGCAGGTGTGAACAAAACGTTCTTCTTTCATGCATGGAAGTTTGGTTGGAACTGAGGAGGAAGTCATGCACGTGTATCCTGCAAACGTTTGACAGAGATGTATAACAGATGCAAATCATAATATTGATGCTGCACAACAAGCTGGCACACTGGAGGGAAGAGAAACTTCTGAGAGCTGTAGGATTCTTCTCACAACCCACACTGGCCCAGGGACCTCAGCATGTGATCCAACATTACATCCTTAGTGAAAAAAAAGAGTCTTGAGTCAGCACTTTTTAACTGTTTTTTAAACTGCTAGCTGACTTAAAGTAACCCTCTTCCCTGAGTCACAGTAAATATGAATGTATTCGATTATTTGTGATGAACTGTGTAGTGATTCTGGTGCTAATTTTTTTTGCTGGTGTTGTATTTTCATTATTCCTGTGAGAAGCTAGCGGTTGTGTTTCGCTCTGACCTCAGAGGGTGACCTTGTTATTGCTAGCGCAGTTACGTTGGTGTTTAAAAGGTGAAAATTTTCAACGGTCTCAAACATAAGTAATAACCATCAGATTTTGCTTTTAGTTCATGCAATCTAAATAGCGAGAGCTTCTTTTCTCACTCGCCATTTTACAGCATCATATTAAGAAGAAATCCTAGAAAGCCTAGAAGTTGTGGAGATGCTGGTGCAAATGCTGGACTCAGTGTCCCAGAATGCAATGCAGCTATACAATACTGAGTTACGGCAGAAACCTGGCTCGGCTATTTAGCGATGTATGAGATGACGAGCACTTTGGCCTTGACAGTGGTATTAATGTGAAAGTTGAAGCTTTGGAAGCTGATCTGTTTGAGCAGATGAGAAGGTGAGAGAGCCAGACAGACTGAAGGACTAAAGCACTGCTGCATCGCTCTCTTTAGGAAGCTGGGGTAATGTAGGAAACCATACTGTAAACCAAAGGTGAAAATAGAGCATCATGTCAATGAAAGAAGTTTAAACAAACAAACAAAAAAAGGCAAATAAAGCTTGGAGCCTAATGTCAAATCTTAATGTTCCTTTGGTTGCACCAAAACCTTAATTCTCTATGCACTTAGTTACTCTGTGCACAAATGTTCTCCACTAATGCAATTACCTTCCCCCCCCCCCTTTCCTGTTAAAGAGCCTAGCCTTAGCAATGAGAAATGCTAGGATTGACACAGACACAGACACATTAACGCTGATTGTGCTTTGCTTTTGAATATAGACATAAACAGAAATCATACATTTGCTCTGCAGGATCCTCGACCTTGTGAAAAGCTATTGCTTCCCACCAAACAGCAGTGGATCAGCATCATTGCTCTTCTCCTCAGTCACTCCCAACAGGTGGCTCATCCAAATGAATACAATTTCCATTTGCCAGAGAACACGACAACAGTCATGTCAGTGCATTTCTACCTTTCTACCCTCGTGCTAACTTCCTTTGTGTGCTTTTTCCCAGTTCTGCCTGGGCTCCAGCATGGCGGTGAGTCATGACCCAGCAGCACATTGCTAAATCACAGCTTCACAGCAACTCGTCATCACGTCTGCACTTCTTCACCCAGCAACAAGCTTTCAACACTGTACTGAAAAACTTAATTAGTTTGAGTTAATAAATTATTTAAACAACATTTTTTGAATAAAGTCTAAAATACAGTTTATATGCAAAGAATACAACAAGAATAATCAACATTGGGGTGGTGTGATGAATCCGAGTTACTGTTCCCACTCCAAAGTTGATTATTTTCCTATAACACCACAGCTGAGGTGTTTTATTCCTCTTATAACACAGTGATTTGGAACAATTATTTTTGTTCATTTATTTATTACTTTTTATCTGTTTATAGCCGCATTAGCATGCATTAACATGTTGTGTTCCTGTTCTCACTTGCGTTATAGCAGCTTTAAATAGTCATTCCTTCACCAGCCTCTCTTTCTATTGCTCATGAGGTTAATAAGACAATTACACAGAAACCACAAAGCGTAAAAACTCCTCTGTCCTGAAGATGTCTGAAAACTTAAAGTTGCAGCTTTTCCTCTGACTGTTACAAAGCGCCGACACTGGAGACTCCTTCCATAAAATGTTAAATAAACTTCTCCTTACAGAAAACTTCACCATATCAATGATTGCACGATGTTTTTTAGTCTCTTTGTTAGAAGTTTTTTAACTTTATTATCCTTGTGAATGAGCTGTTACTATAGAAACGATAACGTATTAGAACGAGCACGTTAATACAAACCTGCGCTACTGTCAGAGCTGCTGTTACAGAAAACTAATCAACACCTTCTGGTATAATGTGAGATATTGTATATTATTCTACATTCCTTCTGATTGACATTCAATATATAGCACAAGAGTTTTCTTTCACCTTTGAACAAAATGCAGAATTATCTTGAGTATCACCTGCAGCATTGTGTCAATAACAGCGTTATTGTTTACAGCGAATACAGCGAAAGATTGTTTTTTTTGGTTTATCAGTAAATGCAGTTGTTTACAAATCTGTTGTCTGGTATATGCTCAGGAATATTAATAACACCCTGGCCAGCAAACCTCATTTTTCTCTACAAAACAAGTAATTGGCAGAGGATAGAAGAATCACGAATGTACACACACCACCTACAAAAACATCTTTCAGGTTTAAATTCCAGGAAATACACCAAGAAATTCATAACTGCAAATGCCATAATCTCAATCACTCACAGCTGTTTGTCCTTCAGTGACTCAAGCACTGGTTATTGCCACTGAGCCTGTAAACATGGGGTTCAACAAAAAGCTTGGACTTCTACAGTCTGCTAAATACAGAGCTGAGTCCAGGTCGCGTGAGCTCCTAAGTGAGCTCGGATCGACCCATATCAGTAATAAGTATAGGACGTTAACAGCAGAAGATTATTATTTTTTAATTTGTATTGTATTGGTGTGGGTCAGAACATTATGCTTCAGTTCTAGCAGATGATAGAGTTAAGATGTCAGCTTGCTCACTGCCATGAAGGTCAGACTGATGGAAGCAAACTCAAGTCAAGCAGAACATTCTCAGGCAAACATAATACCGTCCTGGCTGACTTCATGAATCGTATGAGTCCAATTCATGGCTCAGGAGTTTGACTAAAATAACAAATAATGCAATTGCTTGATAATCATTTTTGTGGGCTTTTGTGACGTCTTTTTGGTTTCCACTGGTAGCTAATGGACATGCTGTACGTACGTACAGACCTACTGAATATTCGCAACCTTATTACAGGCTCGTTATGTAATTCGTTGATTGGTTCAGGCAGAGATTGTTCACATTTGCTAGTTTTAGATGATGTAGCTCAGGGCTCAGTTCTCAGCCTGTTTCTGATTTTTATATACCTGGTTGCCCTTTGTGATATCATCATACAGCATGATCACAGTTCCACTTCTCCGCTGATGATACATATATTTATAGCAAATGATATTAAGATACGGACGGCTATGCTAACTGCTACCCAATCCACCCTATAGAAAATCAACTGCAACTTCCCTGACTGTCAGTTTCACACAACTTTATACAACTTTCTTTCAACGCAAGACTACACTGTTCCCTTTCCTACTGTGCAGCTGAGAAGCTTCTCCATGCACTTCATGACCTCGGTATTATGTGGTTCTACCTTGCATTTTGGTTGGGAAAAAAAAAAAGAGTTAACCTTCATCTCTGGGAGTTCTGTTATTCATCTGTGGTTTTTTTTTTTTTTTTTTTTTGCAATGTTTTTGGGCTACTATTTGAAAAATCTTCAAACTCACAGATAAATCGGGTTTTAGTAAATCGGGTCCTAGTCTCTTGCAGACAACAATCATACAAGGTGAACACAGGATCACTTTTTTTATAGTCATTGTTTTGACTTTGGACATGGTAGGCCTTGAACAGAATCACAGAATAGTTTTGTTTTGTTTTATAGTGGTCATAGTGCCTACATTTACACACAGTTACATGTAAACTAGGCTACGATAGAACTTCGATACAACTGGTGACAATCTCTAGCCGGACGCACATCATCACAAGAACTACAACTCCCATCAGCCCCAGCACATCACATGACCATATCACATGCTTCACTAATCACTCACACCTGTTTTTTGTTGCACCTATTTATCACGCATATTTAAGTTCTGGTTTCTGGGTGTTTCTCTGTAGTGTTGTGCGGTACCGTGATTGTGGTTCCTTTCATAGTCACTCTCGCTCCTGTTCTTGTTTTGTTAGTTCATGTTTGTGCTTCTTGTTTTCCCTTTGGTTGTTTTGTTTCTATTTCACTTAATAAAGAAACCACCTGCACTTACATCTGCCTTCCTGAATACGAAAGAAATTGTACAAATTTTCAAGTTTAACTTCCTTTGTGGTCCAGTCTCCATCTTCCGTACTTGTCTGTGTGCAATCTTCATTCCCCTGCTCAATGATCCAGCTTTTATTTTTTCCCTCTAGGTTTCTCAAACATCATTTGAAGATGTAATTGATGTAGCTTTCTAAATGTGTTCTAAGGAGAACGTTTTGTGCAACAGAAAACCTGTTAACCCTGAATGTCATAAATATGGCTTTTTTCCTCTGGCATCATGTTGGGTTCTTCTTTTTTCCCTAAGTGAGAATGCTGAAATGTTCTTTCCAGAAATGAATGGCAGGCAGTGCTGCTTTCAGAAAAGAACCCTGTTAGAAAGCTAGAACTGTTAAGGAGCCACTTAAGAGTGAAAGATTGGAAAAATGTCACCTTGTTACTGTAGCCGCGGATTCCTGTTCTTGGCTGACGGGAGGGGAACCCGATGTTGTAGCCCATCTGCTCTCAAGTTTGACGTGTTGTGCATTCTGGGTTGCTTTTCTGCTCAACACAGTTGGAAAGAGTGGTTATTTGAGTTACCAGTCTTCCTGTCAGGTCAGAGCAGTCTGCCAGTTCTTGTCTGACCTCTCTCTCATCATCAAGGCATTTCCACCTGCAGAACTGCTGCTCACTGGATGTTTTTTTTGTTTTTCGCACCATTCTGTGTAAACTCTAGAGACTGTTGTGTGTGTAAATCCCGGAAGATCAGCAGTATCTGAAATACTCAAACTGGCCCATCTGGCACCATTATGCCATGATCAAAGTCACAGGGATCACACTTTTTCCCCATTCTGATGTTTGATATGAAGATTCACTAAAGCTCTTGACTTGTATTTGCATGACCGATTGGCAGATTGGATGATTACATTGGATAATGACTGAGCAGGTGCACATACTGTATGTTCCCGAGTGGCTGGTGAGCAAGCGAGTATTTTCTATGCACAAACAATAGCAATGGAAATGATAATTTCAACCTTTAAATAATACAGTTATTATTAGGTTACAGAATATCTTGGGGATTGTGCACTTTTTCAGAATAATGGGTTTAATAATTGTGAGTCAAATTAGTAGACCTAGCCTTTAGAAATGTGGTCAGAGGCCAAAAAAAGATTGAGAACCCATTCTTTAAGAATTCTAAATTCAGTAAACTATATTTTAATCTTTATATATTCAACTCTAGCCAGTCCACAAAGATCTCTCTCTCTCCCTCTCTCTCTCTCTCTCTCTCTCTCTCTCTCTCTCTGTATGTCTCTTGATGCTGATGTACCATGTTGGCCAGATTGTAATTGTTCACATTCTGATCCACACGGGGAACCACTCCAGAATGGCAAACAATATTTCTCCTGTGTTATGACCTAGCTTTTCCCTCAGAGAAAATCCTCCGCAGGAGGACTGAGGGCAACACATTTAACACACTGCTAATTTACTAGAGAACTTGTGGTGAAGCAAATCGCTTAACATTGGATGTTGTTGAGCCATAGAAAGGTATAAAATTGTCTAAGAGTAAACTATTTTTTTGCAACTTGATCTGATGAGAAATTAAAAGCGATCTGACCAAACGAGTGTAATATGGTTGAAAGTTTTAAGAATTGACAAATTTCTTAAATTTGGCTTCCTGAGACATTTATTTTAGTCTATTTAGTCTATTTGTTGAACATCCCATTCCAGATATAATCTCCCTTTGTAGTTTTAATAACGGCTTTCTATAATAAAGGCTTTCCGCTAGATTTTCGAGCATGCCTGTGAGGGGACTGCACCCCAGACCTCCTCGGCATCCCAACATCAGCGCCTGATCTCACTAATGCTCTTGTGGCTGAATGAACACAGATCCCCACAGCCTCGCTCCATCATCTAGTGGAAAGACTTCGCACAAGAGTGGAGCTCATTATAACAGCAAAGGAGGAATAAATCTGGATTGGGATATTCAACAAGCACATATGAGTGTTGTGGTTAGGTGTGCACAAACCTTTGGCAATATAGTGCATACTACATTCTCTTGGGCTTGGCCGGTAAAAGATGATGTCAGGCAAAGACAAAAGAACACATACTGAGAAACAATGTTTTTACACCGCAGCGCTGCTGAATGCTGGATTCTGATTGGTCAGAGGGTGTTGATTAATTTTCTATAAATCTGACGGCAGAGCAGGTTTATATTAATGCGCTCGTTCTAACGTGTTATTGTTTCTATATTAACAGTTCATCCACATTTGGACTGTGTCTAAATTGATATGGTGAAACTTTCTGTAAGGAGATTAAATGTAATTAACATTTATAGACAGCGTCTCTAGGATCAGTTTTTTTGTTATTGAAGTTGAAAGAGAGGGAAAAAAGAGGCTGGTGAAGGACTGACTGTTTAAAGCTGCTTTAATGTAAATGAGAACAGGAATTTACAGACCTTTCTTTCAGAAATTCCTCAACATTAAATGTGGGCAAATTGCTGTGCTATAAGAAGAATAAACACTCGGAGATGTGCTAGTTTAGGAGCTGAATGAACTTTGGGGCAGTAACAGTGACTTAGCTTTATTTGTTCATATAACACCACAACACTGAGTGTTTTATCCCTTACTTATTTAATCAGGATAAAATGTAGCTTGGTGTCAAAGGTTCTTTTAAAAATGGAAACATTCAGAGAGAAAAACACAGGGGTGATGAACTGGCATACAGTTACTGAGCATTGCTTTAGTAGTATGCTAATGCATGGGAGAGGTTGCTTTATCATCCGCTGCCGTGCCATAGGCCAAACCAACAGCACGTTTGTTTTAGGAAAGAAATCTGGACATGGTTTATTTTGTGTGATTGGGTATGTTTCACTTTTGTCAGGTCTCCAGCACGTTCACAATTCAACACGTACGTTCACCCTGACAGCATTTTTACAGCAGGTGATGGGTGTGAGACATTGTACTAGCATGTGTTATTTTGTCTTGGCAGCGAAAACTCACACCTCTCTAATAACTGCTACATATGCCCGCTGTTGTGCATTAGATGTTTCTACTCAAGTTTTAGCTCCATGTTCTGACTCTTTCCTTTGCAAGTCCAGTCCACTTCCGCGAGTTGAAGACAACGCTGTCACTCTAAGCACGCTTGACTGAAAAAAGCCATTCTTGAGGAAGGAACAATGTAGGCTATGCTATGACTGATACAAACATGGTTCCTTAAGCATAGAAAGCATGTCCTTGTTTAATTAAAAAAAAAAAAGCTGTAGGAAAATTGCTGTGTTATAAGAGGAATAAAACACTTGGGGACATGCTTTTATAAAATTTAGGAAAATAGTCAATTTCAGTGTCTTAACATTAACTCTGCTTCATCGCACCACCTCATCTTTGATTATGTTCCTATAACAGTATGACGCACAGTGTTCTTTTTATCCTGATGTAAAGTTGTTGTAAGCTTTATTATGACTTACGTGTATATTCAATATGTATATATACCAAGTAATAATTGATCTAATAATTCTCAAGTCATTGTGGCTGCTGTACAATCATGAAAGTTTTTTTTTTCAATGCTGCTAAGTGCTTTAAAATCAAAGGAAATTAGTCATAATTATCACATTTATGCCTACTTATTATTAACTACCATACTGATGAACATTGTGTCGACGCAACCCCGTGCTGGGTTGCTTTTAACTCCAGTGATGACGGTGTATTATAGAAAGGAGGACTTTTGAAGCAGAACTTATGTGCAGCACTTTCATTTGCTGTGGCCAAACTGAGAGATGCTGTCATTTTAAACAGGAGTCTCAAACTGCACTGAATATTACATTATTGTCTCCCGGTCGGCATTGACTCAAGATTACTGTCTTAATTCCATTCATCATCTTTTGGACATGCGCATTTTCAGCACTGCCTCTTGCTGAGTTAAATTATAGGGAAGCCTCTGAGCTGAATGGAATGTGATTTCTGAGCACAGCTACAATCAGCGTGTGGATTGTTATCTGATTGGTTTTAATTGCCGTTATATAATATGGGATTGTGTCATTTTTGGCGCATTCATACACAGGCTCGTGAGTTTAGTTTTAGTCCCTGTGCACACACATTAACCATAATTATCACTATTTAAACTATGTATTAAATCACACTTATACCACAGAGCTATGTATTAAATTACACTATACCTCAGAGCTGCTGAATACTGGATTCTGATTGGTCATAAGGTGTTGATTAATTTTCCACAACAGCAGATCTGACAGTAGTGCAGCTGCAAATCACCGGTTTATATTAATGCGCTCCTTTATGGAGACTTGTGTGCCAGATGCTACACATAATCGTTGATATTAAAGATGGCACTTTTTCATTTTCCAATATGATACCGAAACATTGAGTAGCATAACTTTAAGAAATTACGTAACTGTATACTATAAGGTCAAGCAGTGCTAAGTGTGTTAAAAAGAACATGAGTATGAGCATCATTAGTGTTTTAAATGTAATTCTCTTGTGTCAGACTGAAGTTATTACCTGTTCAGTGTAACTACCTCTACCCAAGGAAGCCTAAAGATACATCTATACCCATTTCACAAATCTCACTGGTGATCTGTATGCTGTCCATGCAGGGCAGTCCTCAGCAGATCCTCGGATGGATCAGGCAGGTCCGGAGGGCACAAGGAGTCAAGTCAAGTGGAGTTTATTGACATTTCAACCACATACAGCCAGTTAGTACATAGCGAAACGAAACAACGTTCCTCCAGGATTCCTCCAGGATCACTGGTATATCAGGAATAGAGAGAGAGAGAGAGAGCATGAGAGAGGGAGGGAGGGGGAAGAGAGAAATAACACAGATTATTAGGTATGCTTTTGTGCTGCTTAAGAAGATGTACATTTCATGCAGTGCAAGCAGGGACAGCTATGACAGTATAAATAAATTATGTGAAGGTAACACAGACATAAGGGTACCCTGGGACATCAAGCGGCCCGCCACTCCACCATCAACAAGCCTGAGTGAACAAGTGAGAGAGTGTGTGTGTGTGTGTGTGTGTGTGTGTGTGTGTGTGTGTGTGTGTGTGTGTGGTGGGGGGGGAGTGTTTGGGGGCAGCAGCAGCATCCATACATCCCAGTTTACCAAAACACTCTATGCCCTTGAACCTTCAACCACTAATTGAACACTAATTGGAAAGCTAACTGGAACAGTAATTGGAAAGCTAATTGGAAAGCTAACTGGAACACTAATTGGAAGGCTGTTCCATAACTGTGGGGCTATGCAAGAGAAAGCTCTGCCCCTTTCTGTAGCTTTCATTAGTCGAGGTACCTGCACATTCTGATTGGTGTGGTGGATCATAAGAGACCAAATGTTCACTCAAGTACTGTGGCATGAGACCATTCAATGCTTCATGAGTCAATAGTAGTATTTTATAATCAATATAAAATTTGATTGGGAGCCAATGCAGTGTGGATAAGATAGGGGTGATGTGGTCATATCTTCTGGTTCTAGTAAGGACTCTGACTGCTGCCTTCTGGACTAACTGGAGCTTGTTTATGCTCCTACTGGAACATCCAGACAGCAAGGCATTACAATAATCCATCCTTGAGGTAACAAGAGCGTGAGCTAGTTTTCTGCTTCATGTCGTGTCATTATATTTCTTATCTTAGCAATATTTCTGAGATGAAAGAAGGCTGCTGCAGATGATGAAACAGAAAGGAAATCCAGAGATATTATGTAATCAGAAAGCTTACTACTAGCTGGATTTGGTCTTAGTACAAGTATTTCGGTGTTTTTTAATTAAGCAATTAAGTGTTTAATGTCCTTTACACGTTCCTCAACTTTATTAAGCTGGTGTCTCTCCTCTGGCTTTGCCGAAACATACAACTGTGTGTCAACAGCATAACAGTGGAAGCTAATGCCATGTTTACGAATAATTTTACCCAGAGGGTAAAGTGGGTAAAGAGGGTCAGTACCTTGTGGGTAGTGGTGGCTTAATGGTTAAGGCTTTGGTTTAGTGCTCAGAAGGTCAGGGACTCAAGCCCCAGCACTGCCTACTGTGAGGCCTGTGACTTGCTGTGATAATGCATATCATCTCTGACCCCAGCTTACTAACAACATGAGATAGGTGAAGAAAAAGAGTTTCAGTGTGCTGTAGGGTATATGTGACGAATAAAGGCTTCTTCTTTTCTGTCTTGTGGAGCAAAGAGATATATAAAATACTGTACAAGAACCAAGACACTGGACCACAAATTATATAAAGAACCGTTTTTAAAGGTGACCTCAATTTCAGGTCCACATCAGTAATGTCTACAACCAGCACACTGCCTCTGGTGTAACATTTCTAAAGTCTGTAATATTCTCCTCACTTCTTCACTGCCATTTGCTTGTTATCAAAAAACCTGCCTTTTAGTTACTATGGCAACCAGCTCTGACATTTTCACCCTGAAAACCTGCAAAGTATTTCTACTTTTAAAGTCATGCTAAAGTATACCTTACTTTAATGATTAAACCTTTAAAAGTTCATCAATTTGAGTGCACGTACAGACCAACATGTGAACTGAAGAATTTTTGCCGCCTTTTTTACAAAAAGAAAATCAGTCTCGGACGTAAGCGCTAGTGTTCTACGTGTGATAATTATGGGCTATTGGGTTATCTTTTTTTTCGTGTGTGAAAACATTTTGTTGTGAAACCAGCAAGTGAAGTTATTTATTAAGAAAAAAAGTTTGCATGTTTTCAGTTTATATTTAATTATAATAACAGTACACTATATTTAACATATTATTAAATTGATTTGTTTTTATTTATCAGAATATTGAAAAAAATCTGTTGGGAAAATAATATAATAATAATAATAATAATAATAATAATAATAATAATAATAATAATAATTATTATTATTATTATTATTATTATTAT
>CM074997.1:16896298-16906423 GCA_037576825.1 Pangasius krempfi | reverse complement strand
AGATTCATCAGGGTTAAAATTGTGAAAGAACGGTTCAGAGAGCATGAAGAGTCATTTTCACACATGAAGGGGCTCCTGAGTCCTGACCTTAACCTCAGTGAAAGTCTTTGGGACGTGCTGGAGGAGACTTTACACAGTGCTCATCTCTTTCATTGTTAATACAAGATCTTGACCAAAAACTGATGCACCGCTTGATGGAAATAAATGTCATGATGTTATTTCCATCAAGAGGGCCTTTGACTTTGTCTTTGTTATCCAAGGGGCTACACAGCTAAATACCATGTCCAATTACTGAACCTGCAAGTAATATCAATCCAGTTATTTATTTATTTATTTATTTATTTATTATTTAGGCCAGATTTGGCTACACCAATAGAAGTCAGATTTTCCAATGCTCATTCCTGTGGCTCCTTTTACATTGCCATAAACATATTATTTATTATTAATAATTTTAATTATTAATTTATTATCTTGATAGTGGTGTGTATTATATTATATTATACACACACACACACACGCACACACAGCCCGGCCAAAAAAAAAGTTGCTGTTTAGATTTTAATAGGCAAATACCTAAGAGTCTATGAATGGATCATTATTAGAGCGATTATAATGTTTCTAGCATGTTATATGTTATAAGGGCCTTGTTCAAGTTCTTCTACAGTCATAAAGACTGTCATTTTTCAAGATTTGTAATGACACGTTTGTCGAGAGTTAGAAAGATGGTCACGTTATAAAGATTGTCAACTGTGGCAAGTTCTTCAAAAAGTCATAAAAAGACTGCTAGGTTCTTGAAAAGTTATAAAGACTGTCAGTTTCTTCCAGAGTTATAAAGATGGCCATGTCTCTGTGTGTAATGGTTATTCAGAGTATGCACTCTCCACACTAATTTGCAGGAGTGCTAGCAGTTTCTCCACAGGGATATCAGTCTTTGATAACAACACTGTTGGATTCACACAAATCAACACACACAGACTTCTTTGTGATGATTGGTGATGCCCATGGTGAAGCATTTGGGGTTTTCTTTCAATCACTTCCAGGTAGAGTCTCCAATTCAGCACTGATGGCAGGTCAGCGGCACAGCTTTTCACCCCCCAGGGTAACAGATACAGACAAGTTGACCTCCACAAAGCCCTACATACAGCCCAGTGCAGCAGGTGGTGAAGTGGGACTTGTATGAGAGATGGATGGCAGGAGCAGAAGACAGCAGTGACAAGTTTTCCACTCAAATCATACACGTATCCCTTTAATTAAACCCATTTCCAACAGAGAAGAACCAGATTCATTTACATTTACATGATTTATTTGTCTTTGATTTGATTCTTGCTCAGTTAAAAGTGGAGAAAGGAAGAACTGAAGATAAAAGGCCTTGTCTAAAGGCTCCTTCAAGAGGTTGAGAACTTAAGCAACCCACATACTTTCATAATTAAATAAAACTCAGCCATCAGGATGCCTGAAAATATTTAATGATTCCTGAAAATATTTAATGAATGTCAACTGAGAAAACTAAGGAAACCACACCGCAGCATGGGGTAGCTCCTGCTCTTTTAATATCATCCCCTTAGGTCTCCTGAATGATCGTGTTTATCCTATGAGGAAACAGTTCTACCTTGATGGGAAAACCTAAAGCTTTCATATAAAAAAAACAATTAATACCATATCCGTGAATTGTATAGTCGATGTTATAGGTTTAATAAGTGAATATATCTGTATTTTAAATGATCTAAAGCAAATACTAGTATATCCAGCATAACAGCACACAGTTTTAAAAGCGAAGAAAGAAAAAGGCTGAAGGAGAAAAAACAGACACAAACCACTGGTAGGTCATGAAAGCGAATTAGTTTTTTGTTGAGCTTTTCTTTTCTCACTTGTAGCTAAATTATGAAAAAGTTAATGGCTTAATAATTAGTTAGGGGCTAAACTAACAGTTAGTTGCTAGCTAGCTAGCTTACATCCATGTATGGTCAGTTATGTCACACGGTTTGGTTGAACAGTACGTTTTCTACACTTTGATACAATTTTCAAATTAATTGTGTCCTGTTTTTTTTTTTAGAAAGTGCCATTTTTTTGTCATTTAATTAAAAATGAATTTAAATATTCAGTTTTGACTAGTGGAATATTCGAATGTAAACAGCCTAGATGCTACATTAGTAGCTAACTAGTTTAAGTGCTCTGATAATTACTTATGATGATGTTGCAAGACACCCTTGACCACTGATCTTAAAGTGTACTCTACTACAAAGAGGTCCATAGACCATCAATTCCATCAAGGAAATACATATGTGTATGAAAGCGTACTGAGGAACTGGATTCCAGATCCATTTCATTGAACACAAAGGTTACAGATGCACTCTGGCAAATGACATTTTCTGGCAGTTCTTTTATTCTTCCAATCAGAATGCCAGCCAGGTGGGTCTGTGATTTCTCCTTCATTTGTGTAGCTCCTTTTCGATGTCAAGTCCAAAGCTTGCCACGTATGCAATCATTACAGTTCTTTTCATCAAGGCTGCGTTCAATGGGTAATGACAAGGCATTTCCTCATATTACAACCTGCTATAAGCAATAGGATACGACACAGAAGCTAACAAAGGCAGCTGTAGCACTACTGTGTGCACTTCCAGCACTCATTACGCAGGCTATAAAAATAGGCAATGCATTTGAGGCAGTGTGGCATTTTTGATGAATTAGGAGAAAGAGAAGGTGTTATTTACTTATTTATGCTTCAATAAGTTGCTTCAATAGTCAAAGCAAGTAATATTAATCAGTTATCTAGGCTTCAGCTTAATTAAAACATCTAGCAATATAATGTAATAACCACGCTTAACACACAAGACAAGTTTAAGACATCATTTATTATGACATATTAAACTCATACAAAGTTAATCCAAATCAGTAGGAGAGCTTGTCCGAGGTGAGAGACATCTCCGCTGTTCACAGCGTGGTGAACGGATGCAGTAGTAGAAAGGGTTAATAGGAGGAGACAGCGGCGGAGGAGGTGGAGACCTAGGTGACTGCTCAGGAGAGGATGGATAGGAAGAATATTCCTGGGGGACAGGGGAAGTAGGCGCATAGTCATAGTAGCCAGAATCATAGGAACAGGAAGGATGAGAGGGTGATGGGACGTTGGTGTCATCACCAGGATGAGGTCCCTCAGGAAAAGATACCACCTTGTCTGTTTGAGTGCCCACATCTACCATAACAGCTGGATAAATGATCCGTGGGGTAAGGAATGGATTGGCAGGAAGCTGATCACTGCTGAGATGGTTAAGGAAACTGGTCAACTCAGCAACTAGGTGAGACAGTTGGAATAGCCGATAAGGAGATGCAAGAGTGGGCCAAGATGGGGCAGATCTCCTACGATAAGGATGAGCTATAATAGAGAATAAAAGTAGAAATTAAAATAGTAAGAGGCTGTGCCAGCCACGGCATGGAAGGGTAGGTCCTGACATGCCTAAGGCTAGAATAAAGTATGCAAGCAAGCAGTCTAAGAGAAGCAGCTAATCAAAAATAGTAAGGCTTTATAAAAGTTAAGAAAAAGGCAGCATAGACGAGTATATTTAGCAAAGCATAAAAAGGCATATTTAAGCACAATATAATATCCAGCGTAATAATCAATATAGCATTAAAAGGCAAAGTAGCATGTATCAAATTACACAGGCACACGTTAATTGGGAAAAGTAGATCATGCTGTGAGGCTAATGTAGCAAGCTATCACAGAGGTGAGCCTGTTTTGCTTAAACAAGTTAGAGGACCATAAAAAGTATAAAATGTGATAAAAGAGAATGGGTACTTACACATTGTTGATGCAGGAATAGCCAGCGGTAATCGGTGTGCTCCAAACAAAGATCAGGACGTAAACGATCTAAGATACAATGGCGTAGAATGACAACTACGCAGTATTTTTATTAAACTTAATGAAAAAGGTCGGAAATAAGGGGATTTGAGTAAGGTCACATGGGCTATGACAGGAAGAGGAGTTACCTAGCTAACAAGGAAATAAGGGGATTTCGAAAACGCGTCAAATTACGTCAAAAAAGGGAAGGCCACCGCAAATTGGGAAATAAGGGTATTTTCAGAATGCCACGTGACAGCATGTAAATTAGTAGGAGGACCCAAAAAGAGAATTGGTTAGAAATAATGGGATTTGGGCTACGATTATGCAAATCAGAGTAGGAGGTGCACTAGAATGCGCCTGAGCATAAATAGCGATGGAATCTTTGGGGAAATTCGCATTCTCTGCATCTTGCAATTACATTTTGCATCGTGCAGTACTTGCCATCGCACTTGCATCTACCTGGTTTATACTTGTGTGGATTACAAGATTGCTGGATTATTCTCTGCAGAAAATAAAGCTGAAGAAGTTGCTCTTTCTCATCCACGCCTGGAAGTTTCTTTCTTTGCTTATTTAACTTGCTAAAATTTGGTAGGATCAACGAGAGTGGTGACAAGAAAAGAGAGAAACTATCCGAAATTGTCGGAGTGCGGGACTCAGGCAGGCGTCTGAGATCCGACAGCAGGCAAGATTTCTGACACATGGAATGAAACCTGAATAAAGCAAGAAAAATGTATCTGAGCAATCAATCCAATAACCTGGGTCTAAATACTGTATGTAGCAGTTTCCCTGAGAAACCTCCCTGGCATAATAAAGGCTTATTCCTATAGGCAGCTGGATCAATTTTGATGTCAAGTTGACATAGCACCCACTTTTTTTGGTAACTTCTTTGTACAGCAATATATTATTTTATATCGTACATATTCAGAAATATTCAAATTTTGGTGTTTTTATTGATTTCTGGTGATTTTTTTTTTGTGTGTGTGGTGTTTTAATCTTGCTAATATTTTTTAAGGTGCCATCCTGGCCATTCATGTACACCTAAAAAAGGACAAAAACTGCATACAAATCACAAATATCAGCTGAAAAAGGTTTCTTTAAGGAAAGAGTCTTTAATAAAATAATTAAATGTTTCCACAAAAGTTGGGTTCTGCTTTGTTGTAGAGTAGGAACTTTATGGGTTCCCCCAGAAGAACGACAAAAAAACTGTAAACTAGAATAAATAAAGGTTATTCTAGATTTTCCAGATTTTCCTATTGATGTGCTCTATGCAGACATCTACTGTGGTGAAGATGTTCAACGGCTGGGAGTTGGGCACCAATGATGTGTTGGGCGGTTTTCACCATCTTTTCAGGGCTTTCCTTTTAGACACCATGGAACTGCCATACCACACTGTGATGGAGTTTTTCAGGATGCTCTAAATGGTGCAGTGTTAGAAACTTGTTAAGATCTGGGGAGACAGACTTTAGTCTCCTCGGGAGGTAAAGACGCTGTTGTACCTTCCTAACCAGAACTGAAGTATTATGGTGCCAGGACAGATCCTCTGAGATGTGGACACGCAGGAACTTGAAGCTGGAGACACGCTCTACTTCAGTCCCATTGATGTAGATGGGAGAGCGTCTGTTGCTTTTAGATTTCCACAAGTCTACAATGAGCCCTTTGGTCTTCTTAGTGTTGAGGGTGAGGTTGTTGGTGGAACACACATCATTGTTGCTGATGTGACCATAACTGTGATATCATCTGCATACTTGATGATGATGTTGGAGTTATGCAGAGGCACACAGTCATGGGTAAACAGGGAGTAGAGCAGCCGACTCAGCACACAACCCTGTGGAACACCAGTGTTCAAGATGAGAGTAGAGAGGTCTATTGGTTTGGAAGTCCAGAATCCAACTGCATATGGAGGTGCTGATGCCTAGGTCATTGAGCTTGGAGACCAGTTTCATGGGGAACACAGTGTTAAATGCCAAGCTAAAGTTAATAAACAGCATCCATAGGCAAGTGTTGTTGTTGTTGTTGTTGTCCAGATGGGTGAGGGCTGAATGAAGAGCAGTGGAAATGCCATCCTCTGTAGTAGGCAAACAGGTTGGAGTCCAGTGTAGGTGGCAGACCTGCTGTGAGGTGATTCAGAACCAGTTCAATGAATCATTACAATGGCGGTGACTGCAACAGGGTGGACGTCATTTAAGCACGCTGCAGTAGAATGCTTAGGCACCTGTATGATGGTTTTTGTCTTCAGGCAGATGCCAGAATGTCAGAACATGTTCAGAATGTGACATTAGAGATACAATAGATGTGACATTTGTATTGTGGTGATATTACATTTACAAATCAGTATGCACAGTAAAGATTAAAGACATTTTAAACACAGGTACAGTTTCCTTCACAACAAGCTATATTCAAATAAATAACTCCAAAAATGAATAAAAACAGCATTTTGCCCATCCCAATATATTTTCCGCTACAACCCCACTTTACCTTGAAATATTTTCCCCCTTTACTCTGTGAAACATCTGATGCTTTCCACAAAAAGGTTATGAAGAACCCTCATGAAATATATTCCACAAGTCATATGTTCAACAGGAAGCTGCAGCATCCAAATTTCCTGAAGTTCTCTCTTCATTAGAGACTGAATGGAAGTAATTAGCATAAAATATATGGATGCTAGTTAACTATATATTGTGTATTTGTACGCTAAAATGAAATTCAACCCTGTTACTCATTTAAGAGCAAAAATGCAGCCAGTGTCATAGAAAAAGATAGAAAAAGATTTGTAAAAATCAGGCTGTTGCCTGAGATGGGTGGACACGTTTTTTTGCTGGTTAATTGCATGATTCAATGTTGAAAAAGGATTTTTAAAAAGGTTTTTTTTAAGAGATACAGGGGCAACAAGGCACCCCAATTGTAGTATCACCTGACTACTTTTTGTTTTGCTTTGTTTCAAAATGAAATTGGGAAACAAGAAAACAGTTTGCAGTTTTAGTTTTTCTTCCTGCACATGAAAATAGGAAATGAATTCATTTTTTCATACAATTATATTTTAAAAATATACTTGTTTCTACTTGTTTCACCACACAAAGTCTAGAAATCAAGTATTCACAAATCCAAATATTAAAAAAAAGCTCCTGCAGTACATTTCGTTGTTAACTTCACAGCAGGCTGGTGCCCAACGTTGTGGTTCAAGGCTTCCGTAAACCACCTACATTTCACTTATTCATATAAATCAATACATACAAATGTAAATGAAAAGGCTTGACTCAGGTTCATCATTGAGCTCAAGGTTTTGTTAAAATGTTAACATTTCTCAGAACGTTCTGTACAGGACCAGAAAAGAAAGGAAGAGTCCTTGAGTAGCGCTTTTGTTCAAAGCGTGGATAAGCTGTATGATATTGCTGATATAAAGAAGATCACAGACGGTTTTGCTGTGCCAGATCAAAGCATCAATCTCAGTGGGATTTCACCCAAGCAAGCGAGAGGAGCACAAAGAAACACAGCAAAACTCCATCATCCATGCAAAATAACCCACAAAAGCAAATAGAGCAATATCATTCATGCGAATCATTGCTCTTCCACACAGCGGACTGGTGCCCAAGGTTTTACAATGCACAATGGAATCCTTTCTTCCACTGCTCCATCCTGCAAAATGATCTGAACATGTGTATGAGCACTGCCATGGAGAGAAATCACACCAACGCCATATATATTTTAAAAAAGCTTTGTTTTGATGGTAGGTAATAAAGTTCTCAAACCTTCTGCAGCCAATACAAGGTTTTACAAAAACCCCAAAAATATATTCCATATTTCATTCACATAAACCCCATCTTTTCTTTTTTTAAATTTTATTATTTAAACTTGTACAATAATATTTTGACTATCTGTTGAAGTGACTGGACTTTCCACTCACAGAACACATTAGCCAGTTTCAAGCTGACACTATTAGGCCAGATAGATTTTTGAGCTATTGTCGTTCTGTTCCCTAAGGAACCTTTCGGTTCATGATTCTTTAATGTTTTTTTTTTTATTGTAGCCACAATGAAATGATCAAAAAAATTTTTTGAACGTCCATCAAAAGGCAGTTTGACTGACATTTCAAACACATTTACATTTTTCTTACCACTAACTATTCAAACACTGATTTTTTTTTTTTTTACAGACGTGATGCCATGGACTTTTCTTTTTTTTGTCTAGTGACGGTATATTCTTTCGAAAAGCTCAGTATTGTCACAGTGTGCAAAAATGTGTTTTCCTGTTGGAAACTAGCATACAAATGTGGGAAGAGCCAATCAGATTGCACCCTTCAAGATTCCGTATCTTGTAACCAGAAGAGTGTACAAAAGATTTGCAGTCCATGAAGGATTCTGTAAGGAGAAATGTGTCAGAGGTAAAGCTTTGAGTAACTTTGAGTTTTCTTCAGGACAGAGGAGTTTGCTCTTTACAGTTTCTCGAAAACGTGACAAGATTTAAAAAAAAAAAAGAGGTCAGTAAGGGAACAACTTTTTATAGCTGCTATAACGTAAGTGAGAACAAGAACTGACTCGTTTCATGGACATTCCACAACATTAACTGTAACCGTAAAAAAAAAAAAAGTACAGTGTAAAAGTACAAATGGCTGTGGTAACTTCAGGACAAGCTTTTATAGGAAAATGATAAACTTCCAGGTGGTAACAGTAACTCCACTTCATCACAGCACCCCATTGTTGATTATTTTCCCGCAACAACACAACATGGTGTGGTTTACTCCTTGTGTATAGAATGTACAGGGGCGCACTTTGAATTATTTACAAAAAGTTACAACTAAGGTGTATTGATCTGAAAAATCTCATTAACATTGTTTACGCAAATGACTTATTAAACAGCACCCAGGAAAATGGGATGTGAGAAGACTACATAACATTATAAATCACTCCTTGACACTGTGGTAGTTAATTATATCATCACTGCCATTAACCCTAGGGATCTTTCCTTCATAAGAGCTCAACATCACACCTACTTATCACACTCACCATTACACCTACAATATTAATGAGAGATCAGAAGAGCTTAAAGAGTTGAAAATCCACAGACAATAGAGAAGCCGTGTGAATCCAAACTCTCCCAAGTATTTTGTTCTACAGCGATTACACACTTCATCTAATCATTAATCTTTACATCATTTTCAGCCTTATAAAGAGATGAATCAGCTAATTAATTCTGAACTAATCTGCAACAACAACAGCAACAAAACATCTTTTCCAAGCAAAGATAAAAGGTTTGAGGAATGCAGGTGAAGCTGTAAGAACACTATTTCCTCAGGCATGCTTTGAATTCCTCTCCAAAACGGAACGGAAACTTATCTGCTTAGGGAAACACTCGGCGTGAAACAACAATAGAAACAGAACATTTTGTGGATCTTTGACGGGAGTTTAGAAAGTAACAGGAGAATTGTGTCGGGGAGAGCAGGGCATGCAAAACACGAGCAGGAAACGTCTGCTGCCAACCAGCATGACTGTGTGTGGGTTTAAAACCAGCCCCAGGGCATTAGCAAAAAAAAAAATTAATCTTTAAACATTAGCATTCATTTATTCTGTCATTTTGTTTCAGTAACACAACACTGTTTAGTTACAATACTTTTTCATTTTCTTTGACCTTTTGTACCGAAGCCATCTTATATGTCTTATATTGTAATACCTGTTTATGTAATTTGTATTCCCTGAATCTGTTTAGTGAAATGATTTGTTTAGATCAAAGTCAAAGTCAAAGTCTGCTTTATTGTCAATTCTAACGTAATTACGTTACTCTGAGACCCTAGGTGCATACAGATAACAACCCACAAAACAAAAGAAAAAAAGGAAATGAGCCAGAATTGGACTCAGTGAACTCACTGACAAGGTGAACTTCACCTGGTCGCTCAACACCAGCTCCATAACAAAGAAAGCGAAGGCTGAGGAAAGCACACCTCCCACCCTCCATCCTGACCCTGTTCTACAGAGGGACCATCGAGAGCATCCTGAGCAGCTGCATCACTGCCTGCTTTGGGAATTGCACTGTGTCAGATCGCAAGACCCTGCAGCGGATAGTGAGGACAGCTGAGACGATCATCGGGGTCTCTCTTCCCTCCATCTCGGACATTTACACCTCACACTGCATCCGAAAGGCCAACAGCATTGTGGACGACCCCACACACCCCTCACACACACTCTTCACACACACTCTTCACCCTCCTGCCGTGTAGTAACAGGTACCGGAGCATTCGGGCCTCACGACCAGACTGTGCAATAGTTTCTTCCCTCATGCCATCAGACTCCTCAATACCT
>CM074997.1:16874969-16885605 GCA_037576825.1 Pangasius krempfi | reverse complement strand
GAGGATTTATGCTGATATTGCCCCAAAACCCTATTTTGTTCAGGCGTTTCCAAACTTTTGGAGGGCAGTGTATATGGATGAGTGGGTGGGAATGGGATGAGAGGGGGAAAGGAAAAGAAAATAAATAAATAAATAAATAAATAAATAAATAAATAAATAAATAAATAAATCAGTCTCACAAACCTGCCCACTTCATGCTACATGATATAAAACTTTTGGAGGGCAGTGTAAGACCTGGTACTTCTTAAAATAGTGTAATATGGTACACAAGTTTATTATTTTGCAGTTGCACTGATTTATTTACTTTCATCTTTAACAGCGTAACCTAATACAGCGTTGAAGCTGGAAATGTAATGTATGGCCTGTGTAAGGCTAACAGATGTGCGGTTTGATGCTTTCTTTGCTGCATAAAAAAAAAAAGCGCCTAAAAATAACTACGCCCTCAAACTATTTTTGCATTAAGTATGAAAAACATGACTACTGAACTATTTTTTTTTTTAATTACTGGTTGATTAGTGAAAGTGTTTGTGGTACATGTTTTATATGGTCTCTCTCTTTCTCTCTCTCTCTTTCTCTCTCTCTCTGCCATAGCATGTAACACTGCATAATTCTATATGTGTTTATTCATACTGATAATGTCTTTGTTGTTATTCCAAAATAGTAAACTTTAAAAAAAAAAAAAGTAAAAATGAAGAAATCCCTTGATGCTTAAATCCAAACCAAACAAATAAGCAATAACAGGAACTAACTTGATTCACGGAAATTCTACAGTTAAAAAGTATGATGTGTCATTAATAAAAACATTGTAATCGTTGGGCAAATTTCTGTGGTATAAGAGGAATAAAACGCTTCAGGATGTGCTGTTCTAGGAAAATGAGCAACTTCATGGTGGGAACAGTGACTCTGCTTCATCACACTACAGCATCACTGATTATTTTACTGTGACAGCATGACTTGGAGGTTTTTTTTTCCTTACATTATGCGTCTGTGAAATTCCACACATTATGATTCCATGTAATTGCTTCAGCGCACTCTCACTGGGTAGCTCACTGTCTCAAAACTGAATTTTATCTGACTAAAAATATTTTCCATCAGCTCAATTTCAGAATGCCCTGAGGCACATTGCTCTAATCTCTCTTTTTTTTTCCTCTGATGGATGACATTTTTCAGATGAAAGTGTTAAAACATTTTCGCACAATAGAAACCCCGGGGAAAATCTCTGTCGTGTCCTGTTTTTTTTTTAATCGCAGTTTGCGTCATGTTACAGAGACCACAGCAGAAGTTCAGATGAGGAGTTGAGGTGAAATTTTAATCTATGCAGATCCTTCTGTGGATTTCAGCCTCTCAGTTTCAGTTAAAAGCCCCACGGAGAGCAATCATCCTCTGAGCTGCAAACGCCGCTTCAATTACAATTTATAGAGTGTGTATTATTTTGCGATGAAGATACACTTTGCTCATTGAGATGATAAGCAGTAAATCTTCTCCAGGGGAGTTCACAGGAGGCCATTCTAAGCTGATTTATTAGATGGTGTGTTTTTAATTAAGCATAGTAAGAGATTAATGTGATTAATGTATAGGCAGAGAACATTACCAGAATGTTCAGTAAGTTCAACAGGTTCAACAGGTAATGTTCCAAAAATAGCATTTCTGCAATGTTTGAAAAATATCTGCGGTCATAATATTTTGTATTCAATGTTATTAGAAAGTTTCAAATTTAATGTATTTTTTGTCACATGCATAACCATACACAGTATGACTTGCAGTGAAATGCTTTATGCACCTGTTCCGACATAAAATAAGAAAATATAGAAAAATATATGCATATGTATACAGGGATTTAAAAAAAAAAATACCACATGATGTTCCAACAACTAAAAGTTTTTAGGGATAACTTCGTAAAATGCGAGTAAAACCAGAATGCAATGATTTGCAAATTGCACAAACCCATATTTCATTCACAACCGAACATAGATAACATAATAAATGTTTAAACTGAGATAGTGTCTTGTTTTATGGAGAGAGGAAAAAAAAAAAAGTTAATTTTGAATTTGACAGCTGCAACACGTCTCTAAAAAAGTTGGGACAGGGCCGTGTTTACCACTGTGTAGCATCTCCTCTTCTTTTAACAGCAGCTTGTATACGTTTGGGGAGTGAGGAGATGAGTTGCTGGGGATTTTCGAGTGGAATGTTGTCCCGTTCTTGCCTGATATAGGATTCCAGCTGCTCAACTGTCCGAGGTCCTCTTTGCCACATTTTTCAGTTCATGATGCGCCAAATATTTTCAATCGGTGAAAGGTCTGGACTGCAGGCGGGCCAGTTTGGCACCCGGATTCTTCTAATATGAAGCCAATGCTGTTGTAGGACGTGCGGTAAATATGCAAGGCCTTCGCTGAAAAAGACGTGGTCTGGATGGAAGCATATGTTGCTCTAAAACCTGTATATACCTCTCAGCATTGATGGTGCCTTTCCAGATGTGCAAGCTGCCCATGCCATACGCACTAATGCATCCCCATACCATCAGAGAAGGGCGCTTTTGAACCGAGTCAGATGGTCCTTCTCTTCTTTAGCCCGGAGAACGTGGCGTCCATGATTTCCAAAAAGAAATCAAACCCAATTTGGACTCGTCTGACCACAGAACAGTTTTCCACTTTGCCCGAGTCCATTTTAAACGAGCTTTGGTCCAGAGACGGCGGCGGCGTTTCTGGATCATGTTCATACATGGCTTCCTCTTTGCATGGTACAGCTTTATGGCACGGAGAGCTGTGTTTAATGACAATGATTAATCTGAAGTGTTCCTGAGCCCATGCAGTGATGTCCATTACAGAAGCATGCCTGTTTTTGATGCAGTGCCGTCTGAGGGCCCGGAGATCACGGGCATCCAATACTGCTTTTCTGTCTTGTCCCTTACGCACAGAGATTTCTCCAGATTCTCTGAACATTTTTATGATATTATGTACTGGAGATGATGTTTAAATTCTTTGCATTATTTAGAAATTTTCACTTCTTGCCCGTGCAGTTTTTCACTGGTTGGTGAACTTCTGGCCATCTTTACTTCTGATAGACTCTGCTTTTATAAGATGCTCTTTTTATACCCAATCATGCTACTGGCCTGCTGCCAATTAATCCAATTAGTTTAAAAATGTTCCTTCAGATGTTTCTTGTTAGTATTTTTCACTTTTCCAGCCTTTTGTTGCCCCCGTCCCATCTTTTTTGAGACATGTTGCTGGCATTAAATTCCAAATGAGCTAATATTTTTCATAAAATAGTAAAACGTCTCACTTTCAGCATTTCATATGTCATCTATGCTCTGTTGCAAATAAAATATGGGTTTATGTGATTTGTAAATCTTTGTAAATCTGTTTTTATTCGCATTTTACAAAGCGTCCCAACTTTTTTGGAAATGGGTTTTTAGAACACGTTAAAATGTTCTTAGAAAATGTTCTCAGATTGAACTTTTTTTTGACCCAAAAGAACCAAAAAGTGGTAAAGCTTTGATACCCTAAAATTGTTAGTGGTGTAATTGGTGTCAAATCTAGAACCCACTGGGAGAACCCTTAATTGTTTTATGTATAACCCTAGAACAGTTTTTCCATGTTTGAAAAGGTAAGTTTAAGCACCCTTACCTATACAAAGAACAAAGAAGAGTGTAAAGTCACTTTGCTAAAGAAATTCAGCTAAAGGAACTACGGTGAGATCTTAAACAGTTTTTCTAACTTAAAACTGGAAATAAAGTTTTTAACACAAGTTTTTTTTTTTAACAATTAAATAACGAAAGGAAATGTACAATATTTTGAATATACAATATTAAAGCTTCTGCACTATTTACATTGAAGCAAATTTGTGATATCAATATCATTGCATATATACAGTAAATTGTAAAGTAATTACTCAAGTACCAGATGACTTATTTACTCTTACCCAAGTTATATTCTTTTATTTTTACTTTACTTTTGCTTCAACAAAAAAAACTTTATTTCCCCTACAGGGGATCAATAAAGGTACATCTTATGTTATCTTAAAAATCAAACAATTCATTAAATTAACCTTCCAGCTTGTCATTCAGACACATTATTCAGGACCTACTCTAAATGATTGCAGTAACTGCAGTGAAAGAAATTATAGCCCTTAGGAATGTAACTCTGGCCTTGTCAACATATCCTGGGGGTTTATAACCGTTTAATGAAATATTAATCATTCACTTGCAGTCTTAAACGCAATGTTTCTCAGTGTGTACTGAGAGAAATGAGCCGTTTTTAATCCCCTCAGTATAGAGCTGAGAGGGCAGCGAGAGAATCACTGAACACACACTTCTCCCTGCTGCTTTGTGAGAAATGTGTTTTGAGGGAAACAAATGAATGCCACGTTTGTACTCAAGGCTCTTTTCACTCGTCTTTCTGACTTGGTTTTGAGTTTGAAACAAAAATAAATTGGGTCCCTGTCTGTCTTTTTCCAAGATAAAGTGGCACAAGAGATGCATTTTTCAACACTGTGTGTGTGTGTGTGTGTGTGTGTGTATGTATGTATGTATGTATGTATGTGTGTGTATGTATGTATGTATGTGTGTGTATGTATGTATGTATGTGTGTATATATATAAATATATATTATATTATAAAATAGGCTTTTTTTTAACCACCAATGAAAAGAAAAACGTGCAGTAAATTCTGATCTGACATTTTCCTCAGTGCACTTAGAAATGTTTGATATGGAAAAGTATTGGGGAACTTCGGGACCGTTCAGTTTATGTTCGTGGAATCACCAATTTATTTCGAGTCCTCACTCGGCCAGTAACAGTGTCCCTGTGGGCAGCTCCTGAAAGATGGGTAAGCTGTTTGCTTCAGACGTCATATAGATTTCCATCTTCCTGTCATAGTATTTTGGTTAACAGCATACTCCTGTCCAGATATGATGCTGCATGCACACTTGTTCCACTCAGACATGTAGAAACTACATCCCCTTCTAACAAAAGTGTGATTCATAAACCACAGAATGCAGCCCCTGAACCTCACCAAGCCTCATTGGTAATGCAGTTAGCAGTGTATGTAGTGATCAGCTGAGAGCAAAACCTTTTGGCCATGAACACCTTTGGTGTGTTTTGTTTAAAAAAATAAAAAATAAATAAAAAAATCTGGACTGCATGGAAAAAAAAAAAAAGGAAAGCACAAACCCACTGCACAATAAGGAGGTGGACTGTTGACGCTTTAGGGCTGTTTTGCCGCAGGTGAAGATGGAATTATAGATTCTGTTAAGCGCCATGACATTTTAACCTAAATTTCTTTCTTTATTTTGTTACTTATTTCCAGGGTGGAAAGTAATGAACATGTACTCTCGTTGAAATACTTGAGTACATGGTTCACTGTGACGGTACTTTTTTTTTGTGTAATTATATCATAGCACTTTTATTTGAATTTTTTTTTTTTTTTTTTTTTAGATAAAGGTACCAAAGTTAAATATTTTATCACTGTTAGAGGGTAAAAAATAAATTGTGCATGTGACTGTAAACCAGTGCAAGACTGTAAACCAGATAAGAGACGTGCAAATTGTTTGTTAATTCCTTTTCGACAGCCAATCAAATTAAAGCTTGGTGAAAATCTACGCTTCAAGCTCTAAAATGCTTAGCAGCAATGTCTGAGACAGAGGAGACAGATGAGCATCAGTTGGCTCAATCGATCAGCTAAAACAGTTTTGTTTTTAATGCTTCAAAGGAAACATCATGATAACCTGCAAATTCTATCTGTCCATATCGGCATTTCACAGCTCAACATCTAACCTGCGGAAACCTGTACAGGTAAACCATTAGCTAGCGGAGTGATCTAGACTAGCTACAGTAGCTAGAAAGCATTGTATTGAACGTAGGATGTTACTTGCATGTTCGGTAGCAATTGCTAGATAGCTAACTATCTAACTATGTAGTGAGAAACATGTATAAATTAACATGAGCTAGCTCATTAGATTGCTAACAAACCTAGCGAGCTAATGAAACCCAAACAACATTAGTCAGCTAACATTACCTTTATTTTTAAACTGTTTATAATGAGAACAAAATAGAAAATACAACATGTTTAGAACAAGAATATTTGTGTCAGTTGTAGACATACAAGAAGCAATATACTATATACTTAAGTAATTACTCAAGTACCAGATGATTTATTTACTCTTGCCTGAGTGATTTTCTTCGTTTTTTCCATTTCCATTTGTTTTTTTTTGTTTTTTTTTTTGTTTTTGTGTTACTTTCAGTTATTCACCTTAAGGCACATTATTCAAGACCTACTCTCAAATGATTGCAGTAACTGCAGTAAAAACTGTAGTCATAATAGTAATGTAACTCTGGCCTTGTCAACATATCCTGGGGTTTTTTAATCGTTTAATGAAATATTAAACATTCACTCGCAGTCGTAAAAGCAATGTTTCTTTGTGTACTGAGAGAAATGAGCCGTTTTTAATCCCAACAGTAAGGAGCTGAGAGGGCAGCGAGAGAATCACTGAACACACACTTCTCCCTGCTGCCGTTTGAGAAATGTGTTTTGAGGGAGACCAATGAATGCCACATTCATACTCGGGGCGCTTTTCACTTGAGTTGGTTTTGAGTTTGTGGAAGAAAATTAGGTCACTGTCAATCTGTCAGACTTTTCCTAAGATAAAGTGGCACAAGAGATGCAGTTTTCAACACTGTGTGTAAAAATAGGGAGTTTTTTCATCATCGGTGAAATGAAGAACATGCAGCAAATACTGATTGGACGTTTTCCTGAGTGCACTTAGAAATGTTTGACCATTTATTCTAATGGGAAATTTAGAATAAATGAGACTTTATAAATATACACCTTCTGGGGGCCCCTGGAGGACTAGTGGTTAGGCCACAGCGCTCTCACCGCCACAGCCCAGCTACAATCCCTGGCCTGGAAGGGCATCCAGCATACAAACTGTGCCAAATCAAATATGCGGACTAATGACCTGTTGTCGCAACCCCTAACAGGAACAACCAGAAGAACAACAACAATAATACTCATACACCTCCTAATTTCACTTTTATCTATAAGCTTACCTTGACCTGACCTTAATTATGCACTAAGGTTCTCATTAGAGTCTGAGACCATGTCTGTGTGTTTTGAATAGTGAGAATTATAATACTGGATACATATTTTCTCCTTGAGGTCTAAAAAAAAAAAAAAAAAAAAAAAAAAATCAAATTGCAGGAAACGTTTCTCTGAGCTATATATTTTCTTCTTAAAATTATAAAATATCTGGAAATATACAGTGATTATTCAGTATACAGTAATTCTGTGATTTTTAAGATATTGTGCCTTAAAATTCTGACCATCATTATTCATATTCCAAGTTCCAGGTTTGTAACTGTATAGACATTACACTACATTCAAAATGGTAAGATGCAATCTGAAATCTACATTTTAGAAATATGTGATAAATCCATAAGCGCAAACAATAATTACCAGTACGCATTACTCTGGAATTAAAACCAACCACAAACAAGGTGGCCAACATTTCATTTTAGTTGACCTTGTTGATAAAGGGCACATGGAAAGTTATTGGTGTACTTCGGGACCGTTCAGTTTGTGTTTCAGTTTATTTTGAGTCCTCCTCACTCGTCCAGTTACAGCGTCCCTGGTGGGCAGTTCCTGAGATGATGAAGCTGTTTGCTTCAGACTTCATGCAGATTTCCATTGCACCAAATAGTGCATTTTGGTTAACAACATACTCCCACCCAAGTATGATGCGGCATGGACACGCACCAACTTCATCGTTTGGGCTTGGGTTCGTGAGCTATGCCAAAACTGTGGTGGCTTTTTAATCTTTCCAGAGACTCTCTGCATGGCTAGCCCTAAGGTTTTGTCAAATATTTTATGGTAATGCTGATGACACAACTGCGAGAAAGACACCTGGCACTAATCTGCTCCTTTTTTCAGTAGCCGGGACACTTTGGTAGCCTGAGCAAATTTCACATCTGGGATTTTAGTTAATTTATTCTCAGTTGAATAATTGAAGTCTTAAGAGGGTCAACACCAAGTCAAGATCCAGTCTAAATACATAAATACATAAAAGCAAGACCCTGTCAACATCAAGTCCAAAAACCATCAAAAGCTTTTCACAACCAGGTCTTTACTTAAAGTAGTTAGCTTCATTAGTGTATTGTACCAACGATCAGGTTGTTTTATAGGAGAAGGAATTACTTCTTGTCAAACTTTGCATGTCAAAAGACAACACTAAAATCATTTTTACAAACTCTCTGAGACCAATACCCGAGACCGAGACAAGTCCAAGTATAAATGCCAAAAAGTCGGTAGTCCAGTTCTTCATCCCTGGTGATCACCCAAATATTCGGTTTCTCCACCTATTTTTGCTAGTGTAACTTTCCACTGTTTGCCTGGTCCTCCCTCAAATACATTTCTAGAGCAAGAAACACACTGTGCATCCAGTTTCATAAATAACACACACATTCATTGCAGAATGCAGTGGGATTGTGCCTGAAAACAGCTTTGTACAGCAGGCCACGAGTGAAGAATTTGAAGTTTTTATTTTAAGTAATTGTGTCTATTTGAGTGAAAGATTCTGGTACTTTTTTTTATTGCTTCTGGTTATTTTAATGTTTTCGTAGCTCACCAGTTTGTAACTGTTTAAGATCTCAAAATCTATTCAGTACACCTTCAACATGTGAGTCATAATTTCACTTTTGTACAGCAATATTTGTGCCCAGTGGCGCCAGTAAGAATTGAAGCTTCAGCCCTGAATGCTTTGAGTCCAGTGCTGAATAAATTTTGCCCTGGAAAAGGCTGTAGTTTTAATGTAGTATGCTGGAACTTTAGGTGAACCCTGGTAGAGCAGAGCAGAGTGTGTGTGTGTGTGTGTGGAGATTGCATGTCCCCCTCTCGCTTCAGGGGTTTCCTCCAGGTACTGTGGCTTCCTCCCCCAGTCCAAAGACGTGCGTTGTCGGCTGATTGGCATCTCTAAATTATCTGGTGTGTGTGTGCAATTGTGGCCATTAGGGATCCAAAGATCAATCTACATGCAGCAGTGTATATATTAAAAGTTCTATACAAATAACATTCAATTTAATTCAATTTCCCAATGAAATGTAGATGTAAATTACGACACAGACACTTGGATTGCAAACTGATTTATTACGAGTACGAACACTGTTTCACAATTACAAATACTTTCAAACATACACAATGATGCCACAAAACTTTTGAAAAGACAAGAACAGTTGGATTGCATTTCCTACCTCACGAAACTGACAGGAAAGAGTAATGAAATTTAAAGCAATGGTAAAAGTTTAAGAGACCAAATATTTTCATGCTGGTGCCATAGCAACAGGGCCTGTTCATTGTTTTGGTAATCTGCACTGAAACTGCTCAAAAATTGTTGTTGGGTTGTTTTTTTTATTTTTTTTTTATTTGTTTGACATAATGTTTCATTTATTGAGAAAATGTGGAGGGAAGTGAAGGTTTCACTGATCTCTCTTTGCTTGACAAATCAGATCTTTTCCAAAATGTAATAATAAACAGAAGAACTGCTGTGCTGTGTGGCAAACAGTCTCTCTATATAGAAACGTTTTATAAAAGACATCACAGAGCTGATACGAGTTATGGAAAGAATAAAGCACTGTGCTTCATGCTGTTATAGAAAGATAATCAATGATAGAATGGCCAAAAAAATGCATTTTTAAAATAATTTCATGACCAACACTTCATACTTTTTTATCCATTTATAGTTACATTCAATGTCTGCAAACAAGTTCCTGTTCTGTTGCATTATAACCAATATTTATTTCTCTCTCATGCTGTTAATAAAAAATGTAGCTTGTCAGGTTACCATGAAACCACAAAGCATAAACTCCTCTGTCCTGAAGGCATAGAACTTTATAGTTACAGCTTAAATGAACATCTCATTACAGAAAACTTCACCTTATCAATGACTGCACACGTGTTTAACCTTTTTCATGTGGTGCGTCAACCGTACAAGCCCCTGTGAATGAGCTGTTACTATAGAAACAACAGAGTATTAGAATGAGCGCATTAATTACTCTGCAAGTCAATGCTTTCAGATTCAGGAATTCAATAACACTTTGGTACAAATGCATTTTTAAGAAATTTCTAAAAGTACTGTAAAGTTACGATCACCGTAACTGGTAGAGAGAGTGTGTTCGCTGTGATGTTCTCTCCACCATTCGGATATATATACTCAGGGAAATTGATGTCAGCCAGTAAATTAGAATCGAATGATTGACTTAAAAGCATTAGTTGGTTGTTTGCATGTTTTAATTTTAGCTGCTGAACTAGAATGGTGTACAAAAATTACATGATGTACAACATAGTTGGTTCAGTTCTTCTTTCAGGTGCTCTATTGTTAACCGAATAACAAAAAAATTGACCGCAATCATGACTTAGTATGTAGTATAGTAATATTTTCATGGAGAATCTCTCCTCATGTTCTCTTGGAGTCAACATTTTCCTGTATTTCTCTTGTTCAATTTTGACTAAACAACACCTGCTGTATAAAACTTAAATAACGGGAATTTGATCAATAGAGGAAATTCCACTTTCACGGCTTTTCCCTTCAGGGGTCTCCACAGCGAATCATCACTCTCCACCTCTCCCTATCTTCTGCATCCTCAACACTTG
>CM074997.1:16860067-16871343 GCA_037576825.1 Pangasius krempfi | reverse complement strand
CAACAGTTTGCATATGTGCCTCCCACTTGTTAAGGGACCAAAAGTAATGGGACAGAATAATAATCATAAATCAAACTCTTACTTTTTTAATACTTGGTTGCAAATCCTTTGCAGTCAATTACAGCCTGAAGTCTGGAACGCATAGTCTTAACCTACCAGGGAGGGTGAGGGTTAACATGCTTCCTCTGAGACACGCAAACCACATCTTTATGAACTGCTGCTCATGCGGCAGCATAACACGCATTGAGGAAAATAGTATTTACCCTCTTCCACATACCTGAGCTCAATGATGCCCATGATTGTCTAGTGCCACTGTGATTGACAGGGGAGAGAGTTTGCCCCTCCCACCCAGAGAGCATGGCCAATTTTGCTCCTTTCGCTCCCGGGCACAGACAGCTGTTGCGTCATTTGGATTCAATCTTTCAGTCACCCAATGATAGAGTGAACAATTTTTGTGTGTGTGTCACTTGGGAGCCTAAAAAAATATTTCTGCCAAAACTCAAAATTACACAAGTTTGTCAGAGAAAAATAAATGGTGTTTTTTGTTTTTTTTGTTTAATACTTTTTATGATTTTTATGCATGGTTGGTATAACCTCACCAGATCAAATAATGAACAAAAAGTATTAATTTTACTCTGATTTGGACGGAACAAACTTTAGATTAATAGGTGTGAAAGCACAGTGAGGTTACATCAACTGACCAGAAACAAGCCACAGCAGAACACAATGTGATAGAACTCTCTCCAAAGGCATATTCCCAAAAATCCTCAGGCCATACGTATATATACACCTTGTCTCAGTCATAAACCCTGCAAGAGCAAAAAAGTGTCCAGAGCAAGATGCTGTATTGACTAAAGTAACAAAACCATCAAAGCCCAAAGGCACAACTGCCAAACGAGCAGCCTAGCTCAGTTATTATTCAAAAGTTACTGAAAGACATCCAGCATTGTGTATTATGAGGTCAACGGACAACCTTAAGGGCCAAGTGTCTGTACAAGACTTGCAAATATACTCACAGATAATTTAGTTCGGGTGAGATGGAATGTGGACTCGGATTGAAAACTAGACAGACAACACATTTTCAAGGATAATATGAGGTTTGCTGATCATTCATGAGGGCATTAATTGACTATATTGTGCCATGAAGGTTAGATTACTGGTAAGTCATGTAAACAAAATATCATCAATGGTGTTATGAAATAACACATGGCACAGAAATAGCTTTACAGAACTACTATGCTGAAATGAAGTTCAGCCACAATTTATATTACATCCATAATTCGATATGGTGTTGAGCATGACATTTACCATCCAACTTCATGGTAAACATCATAAAGATTCTGATTATAAAATTATTTTATCATCTCTATGAGAGAAAAGATCAGGCAGTGCCAGGATCCATGCGATCTTTAATTGATTTTCCCTTTTCAAATTTGATTGTTTTCTTATAACAGCACATCTACTTATATCACAGCAATTTGCCAATAATTAATTTTTATTTATTTATAAAAGAATAGCACACAGTATTTTTTTTTCCTTTTGTTACACTTAATGTTGTGGAACACCTGTGGAACGAGTTAGTTTCTGTTCTCACTTGCATTATAGCAGTTATAAACCGTCATTCCCTCACCAGCCTCTAAGTTTTTCTCTCTCGTGAAGTTAATAAGACAAAAAAAATGCAGCTTGTCATGTTACCAAGAAACTACAAACTAGTAGTACAAACTAGAAACTACCAAGTAAACTCCTCTGTTCTGAAAATGTCATAAACTTAAAGTTCCAGCTTTACCTCTGACTGTTACAAAGCGCTGACACTGGAGACTCCTTCCATAAATACTAAATGGCTTCTTTTAAACAACTTCACCATATCAACGATTATACACATTTTTAACATCTGATTATGCGGAGCATCTGCCGTACAAGTCCCTGTGAATGAGCTGTTACTATAGAAATGATACATTATTAGAACGAATCTCTGGCAGTGCTAGGACTTGAACTCACAACCTTCTGGTCATTAGAGCAGAATTTAATCACTGAGCTACCCTTTTTTTTTTTTTTTGGGTCCAGCAATGCACAGATAAACTATGATGAATTCAGGGCATTGATCCATCCACTAATATAATGCAACTACTGCAGAGTTTCTGACAGAAAGTTGAGTCAGGTATTTCAGAATAAACCTTTGATTCTGGCACCTTATGAGCAGTGTTTGAGTAACACCAACATTTCCAGGGGAAGGTTAGCTGATGAAGAATTATGTGTTATGATGTAAACAGACAACCTTATGTACTGCAAAATAATTGTATTGGTGGGTGAGCAATGGAACGTGGGCTATGATTAATAATAGGTCATTTGATGAACGAGTGTTTTACTGCTCTCCCTGCCAGAACACGCCAGTATGTCAAAAATTCAGCTGTGTTTCTCACATACAGCAGTCGTTCAGCCCACATCTCACCCACTCTCTTAAATTACACCCAATACTTATTCCTTACCACAGCTGATCCCGAAGAACCCCCACCCCCACCCCCCATGCTGCACATTACAGCGTTTTCCCTGCCTCCAACACACCAATTAACAGCTCTTCCTCACCTGAAGTGGATGTGTTGGAACACAGAAAACACTAATATAGCCATAAATGGTTGTACCCTAGGTACCTCTGTGAACTATTACGCCCACACACCCTGTTTGTTCACGTCTTCTAGTTCCAGTACACTTGTGGACCCTGGATTTAGGCTTTCTTCTATCCATTGGTGGCAGGTAGCACATCGTGTAGCACATGACATTGAGCGTTTTGACATTTAGGCTATAAGGTGTGGTGTTTGGTCCACGTGCAGTATACGTAAAAGATATTATACCACAGTGTGGCTGAATTCTTGAATCTGATTGGTCAGAAAGTGTTATATTTGTAAAACTGCATGGTTCTGACAATATTTTTGATTGTAACATAAATGATAGGTTTATTTTAATGCGACTGTTATGATATGTTATTGTTTCTATAGTAACAGCTCATACACAGGGTATATGGTATATATGTATGGTGGATGTGCCACATAATCTAAGACTAATAAACAGGTTTTTTTTTTTGTTTGTTTGTGTTTTTTTTTTTTATGTGGTGGTGTTTGCCAAACAAAAACATATATAATCATATAATTGATAGGAAACTTTTTGTTGGAAGACCTTTGTTTAGCATTTATGGAAGGTTTCTCTGCATTTTGCAACAGTCATATATTACTGGTATTACACTGGTAAGGGAACAACATAGCTATAATGTGTTAACAGGAACTATCTTGTCTTGTGGATGTTCAACAACATTAAACCTTAATTATAACCCATTAATTAAACAGTTTATAATTAAATTACAAAATATGCAGTGTGATTATCTGAAAATAATCGACTTCAGGGTGGTAACACACCACCTCGGCATAGACTATTTTTGTATAACCGCACGGTGTGGAGTATGTTATTCCTTACTTATTTGAGTCTGCTTGGCTTCTTTATTTTTCTCTAGATATGTTTAACTGCATGTAATAAGCATGATATAACTATGATGGTTTTGTTCTGGACTTTATTTTGCTCAGTTTCTTCGGTGTTTCCACAAACTGCGTGTTTCTGGTTCTGAAAAGGTCATATATTGTCTCTCCATGCTTATTACCCTACCTAGTAAAAACTGCTGTATCATCAGCCAGATCGTGTCTAGGCTGATGTGTGTGATGTGTGTAAAAAAAAAAAAGATTCACCTGGGTATGAAATCTGCTTTTCCCGACACTCAGACTACTGATTTATCCATTTTTACAACATACAGATGATTGTGTAATTAAATCAAGAAATCTTTGCTACATTTGCAACATATACAATAGGGTTCGTATTCAGTGAAAGTGAAATTGTGCCGACATTTAGGGAACACTACATAAAAATTGCAAACCCTGATTACATAGAAGTGTAAACTTTCTAAAAAAAGCCACACACCTCACCTCTGAGGACATTGAGGATATTTACCGGCATTGGCGACATTTTATGGAAATTCCTGTTTGTAATTCAGTGTGCATTTCTTTGGCTACTCTCCTAATGTGAGCACCTTTTCATATGTTAATGTTTGTATGATTGCCTAGGATGGTGCTGGGTGCATGCATTGTTCTCAGAGCACAGGATGATGATGATGATTAGAATTGAGCCTTATTTTCCCTTATTGTAGACTAAGTAAACAACCATATTGTATAGCA
The DNA here is from genome assembly GCA_037576825.1 of Pangasius krempfi. Classification (NCBI taxonomy): domain Eukaryota; kingdom Metazoa; phylum Chordata; class Actinopteri; order Siluriformes; family Pangasiidae; genus Pangasius; species Pangasius krempfi. The sequence continues at coordinate 16,867,129 of CM074997.1, read as the reverse complement.
AACAGGTTAAAATAAAATGGTATCGTACAAAATAATTCAAAAAACATCCCTTATATTAAACATTTAGAAAAAAAAAATCCACAATTAAGCTGCCAAAGCACATAGATGGGTTTCTTTCAGATATATGCTGCACATTTGGTCTTCTGTATGAAATGCTTTTTACATAAACTTTCCAATTATTATACAGGAAATGAGACCTGGGCTTAAGAATACTCTTTGGAGCTTGTGTGTCTCTCTAACTAAATAAATAAATAGCTAGATAAATAACTAAATTCCCTGGCCATATCCCCACTTTGCTCTCAGAAGAGCGCAAATACTTCATGGTGTGGATTCCACAAGGTTCTACCACATCCCAAGGTACTCTATTGGATTCAGGTTTATATTAATGTGCTCTTTCCAATATCGTTTCTACAGTAACAGCTCATTCAGAGGGACGTGTATGGTGGATGCTCCACATAATCTGAGACTAATAACAAACAGATTTTTAACATTCACTGAAGGAGTCTCAAGTGTCAGCACTTTGTAACAGCCAGAGGGTAAGTTAATGCTTTCCGGTTTCTTGGTAATAGCTGTAGTAATGTCAAGAAAAACATTAGGGAATAATTGTTTATAGTTGTTATAACATGGAACTTTAGTTAGTTCATGTATAATATTTAATATAACCTTTAACCTAATATAACATTCTTTTCTATTTATTAAAGTATAATTGTTAGCAAACTGCTTAGGTGAAGTGAAGTGTAGCGACCCATACTCAGGATTTGTGCTCTGCATTTAACCCATCCAAGCGCACACACACAGTGGTGAACACACACCCGGAGCAGTGGGCAGCCTTTTTTTTTTTTTTTCCTGCGGCACCCGGGGAGCAGTTGGGGGATCGGTGCCTTGCTCAAGGGTCTCACCTCAGTCATGGTATTGAGGGTGGAAGAGGGCGCTGCTCATTCACTCCACCCACCTACAATCCCTGGCAGCCTGAGACTCGAACCCACGACCTTCAAGTTCACCTTCGGGTTACAAGTCCGACTCTCTAACCATTAGACTAAGACTGCCCTGTGTATCCCACTCTTTAGGTAAAGTGGGATATGCTGTTTTAGGAAAACTTCTCCACTTTTGGACAGTAACAGTAACTCTGCTTCATTACACCACCTTGTCAGTGATAGTTTTTGTACAAAAGCATGACATGGAGTTTTTTATTCCTTACTATAGTACACCACCATCTCAACTCAAACCCACCCAGACTGAATTAACTCGGGTCTCACTGGCTTAGAGTAGAGAGCAAAATTTTGCATACACTTAAAACAAAATTAAAAAGGCAAAGAGGTTTAAATTATAGCAACAAGACTTTCAGCATGTTAGGATTTACCACAGTTCTGTGCAAGAGTCTTAGGCACATGCAAAGAAACGCTGTAGAGTAAAGACGCCTTCAAAAATAATGAAATTAAATGTTTCTACATTACAAAAAATAGTATAAAGGGCAGTAAACAGCAATAAATGACACAGAGTCAGTGTTTAATGTGACGATCCTTCACTTTAAATAAATAAACAGTGTCTCAGGTGCAGTGTGCAGTTTGATAAGGAAACGAGCTGGAAGTGTTACTGAGCATCTTGCAGAAGCAGCCGCAGTTCTTCTGGAGACTTTGACTGTCGACTCGCTTCTTATTTCTGCAGCGAAACCCAGCAGCCTTCATTCTGTTTTTATCTGAAAAGCGTCTCTTATGGAATCTGCTGCTTTCTTTACTGACACACAAACATTTTTCTAACATTTAATTAGAAAACTAATGTTTGGAATCTAAAATGTTTTTGTACTGAATCAATAATGTAGAAGTCATGAAATAAACATCTATAACAGAGTTTGTACTAAAAAAAAGGAGGGTGCTTAAGACTTTTGCACAGTACTGTGTGTATATATACACATTATAACTCCCAGATGTCACATACTATCTCTTTCAAATCAGGTTAAACCTCAATGTTTACCTAATGTTCTTTTTTTAATGAAAAAAAAAATATTTTAGATGATTGGAAATGTGTATTACTGATCATGTACAATGTGCTATGAGTTCTATATTGCAGGGAAACCCATCAATATCTCATCCTATAGTAACACAACAGCCCTGTGAGAGATTTAACAGCATCAGAAACAACTTCCCCAGACATGTTCATCTCACACATCTGTTTTACCTGGATGGTGAGATGTCACTCCATCATCCTCATGGAGTCTCTCTCTTACCCACCATCTTGCTTTCCATTCTTTCTTGTTTTCACAAGACACACAAACACACACACACACACACACACACACATACTTCAATTACGGTATTGACAAACCCCTATCTATGTTTCTGTTTTCTAATCACAATAATGAAAGTGGGAAAAAAAAACAATTATCTCTTTCAAAAAGAAAAGGAATTGCACAAATCCTGACAAACCCCCGATCTCATTTCTCTCCTGAACCGGAATGAGTTATGGTGTCATCTTTCAAGTGCTCTCTCTCATCCTTTTCTCATCAAAACCAATCAATACTTTTTTCATCTCTTTTAAAAATGTATAGCTCCGTTTCAGCCCCTAATTAATATGGGCATGTGCACAAAAGATGAAGGGGGTGGGGGAACACTATGATTTTCATCCGACATGGTGTTACATGAGAACTTATAATATCCTAATTATACTGCACTAAACACCTAATTATACATTTCACTGAACTGGATCATGTTCACTGAACTATACATGCCCTGATTCAGTGTAAAGTCTTCATTCTTTCCCCAGTTCTCATTTAATTACTGAGGACTACAAGGATGCATGCTTAATTTCAAACTGAGCGACGTGATTATGAAGTGTCATGCCTCCATCTGTGGCTTTCTCGGGGGTGGCCTATCAGGTGTCAGAGTCACCAGCTGACTTTCCACTGGCACCTGTTCTTCATTTCCCTTACACCAGACTCTAATCAGCCCACCTTGTCTCACATTTCTTATTATTCATAGAATTTTGCTTTGCTCGGTACCAATTGTTTCTGTGCCTGCTATGTTCCATTAGTTGCCCATCTCCTTGTCTCTATAAACTTTAGGAGAAAAGTCTCTTCTTCGCATTCGCATCTTTAGACGATTTAAGACTTCACCTCCCATGGATGCAAAACAGGCAAGAGACATAAACAAACCAATTGTGGGTCAAGGTACATTGTACCTTTCCCTGTTGCTGTTGCTGCGGTGGTACATCTTGTGTGTATGTTTTACGGACAAGTGCATCTTTACATAGAGCTTTTCATTCATCTCCAATAGCAGCTTCATTCTAGTCAGGGTGGTGGATCCGGAGCCTATCCCGAAGCCTATTTAGCAGAAGGTAGCTAATCAGACCAGAGACTAGCTACATGGCTAGCAATTTTCATAGAATTTCACAGATTTTCATTTTCATTTACCCTCTCTGGTCTGATTAGTAAAACAACACGAGTTATAAAGTTATATAAGAAAAATAAAGAAAAGGCGGTGTCAAAAACAGAATGTGTAAAGATGAATGGACAGAGAATTATGTGTTGATTCTCCCCATCATTTTTTTTTCTCCCCATCACTAGTCAAAAGTGGTAACATCATGAATCTCCGCTAAGAAATAAAACAGTACCATTTTGAAATGTCTTATTTTTAGCCCTGAATAAAGCACTAAGCATTAAATGACCACTGTTGTCAACTTTTGCCATGTTAGAATTTTATATGTTACTGGGCCTTCACACATTTTTCATATTATGTGTGTGTGTGTTTGTGTGTTTGTTTGTTTATTTATTTATTTACGTGCATTGACCTAAGGTGGAAATACACTTTTTATGGGTCAGGAGACACATACACAATTAGGGAGAATTTGGTGTAGTCAGTTGTGGCAGTGGAGGCGTAGTCGAGCAGCAGGTAACCAGCGTGCTCACCTCCAGGTTACTTATATGCTTTGTTCGTGCTTTCAGGGAGAACGCTGTAAGTCAGAGAGAGACGGAGCCACTGGAACCCACACAGAGACAAGCACAACACCCTCACGTTGAGCTTGAATGTGAAGTTGAACATGGGCATAGCCGTGAGTGCCTTAGAGTTTTTGTTTGGGTTTTTATTGGTGTACATATGTGAACAATCCGTGCTAAAAAAGCGGTCGTGAAGTGGGTGAATGAAGAGAAGAAAAAGAAAAGAAGGACAAACCTCCACCAGAAGTCGTTTGTCCTCCTTCTCTCTCTCTCGCGCTCTCTCTCTCTCTCTCTCTCTCTCTCTCACTCACACTCACACACACACACACACACACACACACACACACACACACACACACACAGTTTTACACCAATCTACCAGGTTTGTTGGGAGGTTGGAGGAAATCCACACAGATGCTGGGAGAACATCAAAAAACTCCACAGCTCAGGATCAAACTGGGAAACCTGGATCTACGAGGCAGCACAATGCCACCTGGATGATTTATTTTTCATACTTAGAACTTTGAATTCTTCAATATTGGTAGTAAAGATTTTTCCCCTGGCCACAAAGTCATTCCACACTCATCCCTGTACCGGTTTAACATAAGTCATCAAATTCTTTTGAAGCTTCCTCCAGATTGAATCTCCTGAATTTGATGAGCAATTATTTCAAGAGTAAACAGGTCTCATAATCATCTTACGTCCACCTACAGAGAGCTGTGAGACAACACATGGACCAAGTGAGATAGTAAATCTACAAAATTGTAAACAACTCAAACTATATATATTTCTAACTAACTTTAGGAAAGAGCAAAATGAGAGATGCCAATTTTTCACTGAGAAATTCAGTCAACAGGAATGAGAAATTTCACAACTCTTACAGTACATTCATTCAATTCAAGGTTCTGAGATGTCAACTGGTGTAGTAGCATATTCTAGGTAAGGAGAGAATGTGGTGTTCATGGTGATTCATGCTGACACAAATGACTGCTCTGAAGCAGAAAGAAAAGTTGAAAACATAGTTCAAAACCCATCAGATATGTTCTTAATTTGGACATGGTCATGTGACGGTGGCTCTGTGGTGGTTCTCAGCAGGTGGCTCAGAATTTGGATACCTCGTAGACAGTGGCCAATAAAAAAATATTTCAATTCTGAAAATAAAGCTGTAGACAGTTCAGTTTGTTTCACTTTAGTGCATAGACACTTTAAGCATAGACAATGATACTGTTGTTTTTGTACAGTTTCTCTGCTTCCTAAACATTAGTGGTGATATGGTATTAGGTCCCATAAATTAGAATAAACACTGAAAAAGTTGGATTTCTCTATTTGAGGCCTCTGCTCCCAAGATTGATTTTACACAAAATAGATTCATATCTCAGGACAAACCCCTGGGTTTGTTTTTTTTTTAAACAGAAACTTAATTATTCGCCTGATGTCACTTTTTTTCCACATTTCATCGCCAATTTGCTCACCTCTCAATTCCCACCCACCTAACCACCTATCTCCTCTGTCATATGACAACTACCCACCTGGCAGAGTGAAGGCTAACACTTGCTTCCTCTGAGAGAGGTGAAGCCAGCCACTGCAACTTTTTGGTGGCTGCTGCGTCAAAATGCAGCATACGATTGGCTAGTGTTACTGTGGTTGACGGGGGAGAGAGAGAGAGAAAGAGAGAGAGAAAGAGAGAGTATATTCAATTCAATTCATTCAATTCAATCTTATTTGTATAGCGCTTTTAACAATGGACATTATCACAAAGCAGCTTTCCAGAAATAAATGGATTCACAAAAAATATATTGTAAATATTTGAATTTATCACTATGAATTTATCCCTCACAAAGAGCACAGCCAATTTACTGTCTTGAATGCTGGCCATGGATGGCGGTGGCAGCATCAGAATTTGAACCTCTGATCTCCTAATTGGAAAACACTTTCCTGTTGAGCCACTCAGGCACCCTGTATCTGTGTAGGTGTCTATTTTACATCTCACACAATATAAAGGTTTAATCCTGATTGTTCAATTAATCACTAACCCTGTGTTCACAATAGTATGTGACAAGTCATTTGTGTTACTTGGATTTTGTCTCTTGTGGGTGTGGCATGAGCTCTACTGTTGTCACTCATGGGCATATACCATCTATCCAGCATTTTTAGCTTCACTGAGAAAGAGTAGGGCCCAAAATGTAGCCTACAGCACATGATTTACTACAGTATGCAATTTAGTTGTCTTTAAAATGTACTTAAAATGAATTCTAATATTTTAATAAAGTGACAAATGTGTGAAAATAGGTTGTGTGATGTACAATACGTGAAAGGCTTCATATTAGATTTTAGCAGCGCAAGCTAACTGTACTAGCTACAAACACTCTCCTGCGACACCTTTAGCTTTAATTTTCTTCATAATATCTCTATACCTTTAATGTGTGGCTGTGTATGAGAGGATAAAATGAAACCACAGTTATGAGTTTTATTACTTTTTTTTTTCTCGAGTCAAGCAGTATATAGGAACTAATTGCTGGTAGGAACTAAATGGGGAATGAAAAAAAATTGTACCACTCACGCCATACAGTTGGTCTGAGGAATCATTCAAGCCAGCTGTTTGGATTTGTCTTTTTACTGTCTTATACCTAATTTGCAACAAATTGAGAAAAATCTCAATTTGCCTGTCACTTTTTGCGCTGTTGCTCACTGCTGTTGCAGAAATCGCGGTTCTGTGTGAAATACATACCTAGAAAATTAATGGTCACCTGTTACTCACGAGCGTGAACACACCTCAACAGTAACAGTTCTGCAGAGAATCATATTCATTTCATATTTGTAAAGTCATAAATTCTGCATATGGGTAACCTAGGTCCTGACTGGCTAATTCAAGGCATTATCCCCCTCGTGAGTTATAAGGTATGAAAATATTTAGTAAAAGCAAAGTCAGTGAATTTCACAAGAATTACGTTTTGAGAAAGGTTAGAGCTGCTAATCACGCGCTTTGTGCTAAACTTAACTATTCATGACTTTTGCATACAAACTATGAGGACTTACAGTCAGGTCCGGACGTATTTAGACAATGACAGAGTTTTTGTGATTTTGCCTTTATACACCACCACAGTGGATTTGAAATAAAACAATCAAGATGTGAT
>CM074997.1:16841308-16859967 GCA_037576825.1 Pangasius krempfi | reverse complement strand
TGAAGCCATACTGCTGCTCACAAATCTCCACTACCTTCCTTAACCTAGCTTCCACTACTCTTTCCCATAGCTTCATTTTATGGCTCATCAACTTTATCCCCCTATAGTTGCTGCAACTCTGCACATCACCCTTATATGAAAATCTATGCATGAATGTTTTATTAATAATATTTAATGAATTGAGAAATGTTTGGAAAAAATACATGTACAGTAGGTCTACATTCATGTAACTCGAAAAGACCAAATTATTTATTTAAGTGTCTAAGTGTTTATTTAATTTAATTTAATTTATTTTACATAATTACAGGAAGGTTTTTGTTTAAAAGCATAGTTCTGGAAACTTTCCTCGTATATTTACTGATATGTAGTTTCTTATTTTTCATCACACTTTAATCACCTCAGACCAAAAACAATGACACAGAACAGTAATTAAATAAGGAAAGCTAAATCTGCCTGGAACTGAACTACTTAGAGCCTAATGACACTGTAAATGAATGCTTTATTATTGAAGGCAAGCACATTTGGAGAGTTAAGCTGTTCAGCCTTTAAATAAAAGACTTAAACAGCACTAGTGTTAGCTGTAAAACATAAATATGTGATGTGCTTTGTACAGAATAAAACATTCCATGTTGTGCTGTTATAGGAAATTAATCAGTGACTGCATGGTGTGATGAAGTGGAGTTACAGTTGCGTCTCTGAAGTTGATTATTTTCCTATAACAGCCCATCCTGAGGTGTTTTATTTCTCTTAAACCCCAGCAATTTGCTAATGGTTACAATATTTTATTTATTAAAGAATGATGCATAATACTTTTTATCCATTGATAGTTACATTTAATTTTGTGGAACAAATTAGTTCCTTTTTCCTGAAGATGTCGGAAAACTTAAAGTTGCAGCTTCACCTCTGACTGTTACAAAGCACTGATAGTGGAGACTCCTTCCATACACGTTAAACGTCTCCTTACAGAAAACTTCACCACATCATCAATTACACAAATGTGTTCAATCCGTTTTTTTAAAAAACGATAAAGTGTCAGAACGAGCTGCTGTATTACTACATACAGTATTAAAATACACTGAGCACAATAACACTGAGCTTTATTCCTCACAATAAACCTGATGAAGCATTGTCAAAGCACAGCAGTTCTCAGGCCTTTCATTCACTTGTACTCATTATTCACTGATTGCTATTTCAATTAACAACTAATTAAAGTCAGTCGTGCTTTTGTCCTGAGTCTGACAGCCCTGTGCTATACAAAGCACAGTGTGACATCTTGACTACTTGCAGAGAAATTAAGGAAATCATTTAATTAAAAACAATTTGGCCTGAAAAAGAAGAAAACAGCACATTTATTGTGTGCTACTTCTACAACACTGTCATGCATATAATTAAACTTCAAAACCAGTTTAATTAAATTTGTGTGGAGACTGCATAACATTGCTGCCTTACAACTTAAGGGTTCGATCCTGAGCTGTGGTTAATGTCCGTGTCGAGTTTCGCTTATTCCTCCCTGTGTCTGTGAGGGTTTCCTCTAGGTTCTCCGTCTTCTCCCAACTCCCAAAAACATGCAGGTACCTGGATTGATGATACCCTAGGTGTGAATGTTTCTTGGTGCCTTGCAATGGGCCAACTTCTTTTCCAGGATGTATTCCCGCCTCGCACCCAGTGTTCCCCGGATAGATTCCAGATCCACCTCCACCCTGACCAGGATAACCAGAATTTGTCTAAAAAAAAATAAACTAAAGGCTTATGGTGTAAATTCTTAGATAAATGTAAATAGTGAAGTTAACACCCATGTTAACACACAAAATATTCCGCGAAAATATAGAACTTACGAGACGTGGCGAGGAAATCAGTTTATTTGGGGAGTTTATGAAAAGGTCCTTAGTGAAGCTCATCATGCAAGAATTTAAAATATAAACTAGTTTGGATTTGTTTAACACCTTTCATGGTGAAAAATAATTCCATATGTGTGTACCTGATTGTTTAGAATGTTCCAACTTGCATATAAGCTTAGTTTAAAGCAGGCATTGTGTGCTGCCACATTAGCCATGTCTTATAGATGAAACTCTTGGTATAACTTTTTAATTATACAATATGTACAGTGGATATAAAAAGTCTACACACACCTGTTAAAATGCCGGGTTTCTGGTGATGTAAAAAAAAATTAAACCAAGATAAATCACTTCAGAACTTTTTTCACCTTTAATGTGACATTAAAGGAGCTGCAGGAATTTCTGGCAAGTACTGACTGTGTAGTACATGTGACAACAATCTCCTGTATTCCACATATGTCTGGGCTATGGGGTAGGGTGGCAAGACGGAAGCCTTTTCTTACAAAGAAAAACATCCAAGCCCGGCTAAATTTTGCAAAAACACATTTGAAGTCTCCCAAAAGCATGTGGGAAAATGTGTTATGGTCTGATGAAACCAAGGTTGAACTTTTTGGCCATAATTCCAAAAGGTATGTTTGGTGCAAAAAGAACACTGCACATCACCAGAGGAACATCACCATACCCACAGTGAAGCATGGTGGTGGCAGCATCATGCTTTAGGGCTGTTTTTCTTCAGCTGGAACTGGGGCCTTAGTCAAGGTGGAGGAAATTATGACCAGTTCCAAATACCAGTCAGTATTGGCACAAAACCTTTAGGCTTCTGCTAGAAAGCTAAAGATGAAGAACTTCATCTTTCAGCACGACAACGACCCAAAGCATGCATCCAAATCAACAAAAGAATGGGGTGATCTCCTGTGCACGGCCCTCTTCAGATACCCTCGCAATCTGACAGGTTTGGAGCGTTTTTGCAATGAAGAGTTGGCGAATATCGCCAAGTCAAGATGTGTCATGCTGATAGACTCGTACCCAAAAAGACTGAGTGCTGTAATAAACTAATAGTTTGTTGAAGCACCTTTTGATTTTAAGGCTGTGCACACTTATTGAACCACATTATTTTGCTGTTTTATTTTTACTCGCCCAACCTAAACGATTTCAGTTTGTTTTTCAATTGAGTTGTACAGGTTATACGTCACATTAAAGGTGGGAAAATTTCTGAAATGATTTATCTTGGTCTCATTTTTTTACATCACTGAAGCATGGCATTTTAACAGGGGGGTGTGTAGACTTTTTATATCCACTGTATATCCTACAGGTCAGTTTGCAGTTACAGCTAAATTTAGTGTTTCTGCAGATGAAACCTCAAGCTCATTCTTCAAATGTTTCCACTAGTTCTAAGTTGTAATTAGTTTCTTACTAATTCTCTTAAATTCCACATGATTATTAGATCAGAGCTACCGCAGAGAAAGAAAGAAAGTACTGTGCAAAGCTCTTGGGCATAAATAAAGAAAATACTGTAATGCAATTATGCCTTCAAAAACAATGAAACTAAACGTTTTCTACCTTTTTAAAAAATGTAATATAAAGAACAGGAAATGGCAATAAACTAAACAAACAAAGACTATTGCACAGTAGTATATATGTTGAAAATCATGACTAATATTAATATGCAGTTATTTATGCAGTATTGCAGAGGAGAATATGTTCTCAAATGACATAACCAGCTTATTCAATATTATTGATAGTAATCACTTTATTCTGTTCTGGTGGATCTGGAGAGTATCCCAGGAACACTGGGCAAAATGAGGAGATACACTCTGGATGGAAAACCAGTCCATCTCAGGGCACCACACACTCTTTCACAGCTTTAAGATATACCTAGTGGTTTTTCTGCTGTGGGAGGACCATGAAGAACTCGGAGGAACCTCACACGGACACTGGGAGAACATGCCCAGAAACTCCACACAGCACAGGATTATGTTGCTGCCATGTGCTTTCAAGTTGGGCCATTTACAAACACCTCAAAAGCTGCAACAATATATGCAAATAATTTATAACAGCTTGTCAATTGCAATACACGTAAGGCCTAAACATAAAATTGCTAGCCAGCCAGGTAAGTAGTGAATATATTCTCACAGTTACATGCTAGTTATTGACCTTGTCTCATGCACATTATTGTTTCCTTGCCCAATAAGCTGACATGGTCTCTTAAACACATGCATAATGGTTCAAGTACAAAAAAAGAAACCTAACATTCAAGACTCTTTTGATAAAAAAAAAAAAACTCTGCTAATTTATGTACATTCGTTAGATGTGTTTATCCATAGCAACAGAAGAAGAAAGTACTCCAAACATAGAGCTGAGCAGTTGAAGTTTAAAAGCCTTGCCCAAGGGCACAGCAATGGCTCTCTATAGTCAAAAGCCATGACCCACCAAGCAGACGTCTAAAAGTCAGCACCAACCAGGATTGACTTCTGTGAAGAGTCACTCTCAAACACACTGCAAAGGTGACACACGTCTATGGCTGACGTGCATAGATGATGTGCGCCTACGTCAAAGGAAGTAACTCGGCATGCCAGTAGGGGGCACTATTCTGTAGTCGTGATTGGAAAAAACAGACAACTGAAAGCATTTTCACAGAAAAAAAAGACTATGTCAATAAGCACTATTTTGCAAACTAATTTTCTCTGTTGTTTGGTGTGTTAGGATGTGGTTTGGAACACAGCCAAGCTAGCAATTTTACATGTTTAACATGCTGAATCGGCTCTTACAAAGGCCGACTACGAGAGATGACGCACCACACCCTCCTGTGGATGAAAATAGGCTTGGTGCAGGGCTGCTGATTTCAGAACTGGCAACTTAATTTCAAAAGTTATGTCAATATTAATGAGAAAGTACCTTGTATATCAGGTTATGCAGATTATCAAAATCACCAGTATCTACAGAAATTTGTATACATTTTTTAACATAAATTGCAGATTATAAGTAATGGCATCAATTGCAAAGGAAATATTGTGCGTATTCAGACTCTGGTTAAGCAGGTACTAAAGTCAGTTTTCTGAGCTCCCTATTCTGATTATTAAAATCACCTGCATGCAACATTTATGTCAGCAGTTATGCAGGGAAAGTTCTGCATGTTTAGAATTGGGTCCTGCAGGTGCATGCCTTCAAAGTTGACAGATTTTTGTTTGAATAGAAACATACAAGGCATGGGTTTCAATAGCATTTATACGACATGCCTTAACGCCTGAAAAAACTCAGGGAAAGAAAATGCAGACTAGAGAAGGAAATAGCATTTTTTTTTTCTTTGCTGTCAAATGTAACATTTTGTGCCATAAAAGCAAGATACAAGAACAATGTCAAAATGGAAAAATAAACAGACTAATACGATGATATATGAATGAGAAAATGGTGACCATTTTAATAAATCTAATCATAGTCTGGTATATTGCCAATACAGTATATTGCTGCATGAATAGTCCTAGTTGTAATTATCATATCAATTGCAGAAAATTTGGTTTAATTTAATTATTAGGGTTGGGGGTTGAGTGCTGTATCTTGCCAATGTTTTGACCATAGCTTGGTGTGTCAGGGCTTAACTGCTAAACCACCACTGCCCCTTGGCATTTAAGTTAATACTCTGATTTGCCACTAGACACATTCACAAATAGTCATGGCGTTTATTCCACAATAGATTTAGCAAAGCCAAAGCGATGGTTTTCCCTGCCTTGTGTGTGTGTGTGCTTTATAGTGAATGAAACAGGTACATTACAAGATACCCACAAAAGGCACATAAATGCATGCTTATAGTCCCTTCAGAAAGTATTGAAATGGCAAGGCCAAAAAAAAAGCAAGCCATTTTGAAGTTGAGAAAAGAGGGGAAATCAATCAGAGCCATTGCACAAGCATTGGGCATAGTCAATTCAACAATGTGGAATATCCCGAAAAAGAAAGAAACCACTGGTGTACTAACAACCAGAACAGGCTGGCCTAAGAAAACAACAGCAGTTGATGACCAACATTGTGAGAGCTGTGAAGAAAAGCCCAAAAAACAGCAGTCGGTAACATCAACAACAGCCTCCACAGGGCTGGGGTGAATGAATCACAATCCACCATTTGAAGAAGACTTTCAGAGAAGAAATATAGGGGCCATACTACAAGATGCCAACCACTCATCAGCAGTACGAATCATAAGACCAGACTGGAATTCACAAAGAAATACAGAGATTAACTTCTACCAAAGTGATAGAATGGCTGGGTGTCGTGTCATGGCTTGGGCTTGCAAGGCTTCTCTCACTCATTTTTATTGATGATGGAACTCATGATGGTGGTAGCAGCAGAATGAATTCAGAAGTCTACAGAAACAATCTGTCTTCCAATTTACAGAGAAATGCATCCAATCTAATTGGGAGGATCTTCAGACAATTTGAAGACAATGCTTCAAAACACTCTACCAACACATCAAAGAACTTCATCGGGGGGGAAAAAGCGGAAGGATATAGACTGGACAAGTCAATCACCAGACCTTAACTCAATTGCGCAGCATTTCACTTCCTGAAGAGGAAACTGAAGGAAGAAACCCACCAAAACAACAACTGAAAGAAGTTGTGCTACAAGCTTGGAAAAGCATCACAAAAAAAAAGAATGCAACAGTTTGGTGACGTCAGCGGGTCCCTGGCTTGATGCAGATATTGCAAGCAAATATTAAGTGTTAGTCCTAAAGTAAATATCTGTTCCAATACTTTTGCTCACCTAAACATTGGGTGGTCTACCACCTAAGGTGCTATGATCATGGCCATTCAAACCCAGCAAAAACAAAAGAATTGGCCTTGCTGTACCAGTACTTTTAGAGGGGACTGTAGATATATACATTCTAGCTCAATTTCATGATTTATACCTGAGTAGATCTTTTTATTATATATATATATTTTTTCCATTTAACCTGGCTCTCTAAATAAACCAGATACAAAGGCATACACCAAGTAATAATGATACTAATGAGAGTTTGGGCTGGCATTTGCATTTAAGGCTTGTTCTTCCACATAATGGGCACAAGCTCTATAATCTACATCCAATTAAATGTCAGCGTTTTGATGCAACAATTGCTACCACTTGCTGTTACACAAAGATAACTCTTTGTCACCAGACCTATCTCCAGCTTTTTTTTTTTTTCCCCAGGATTACATAAACATCATGTTTGTTTGTTCCCCCCCCCCCCCTCCTTATTTTCATCCAAGGTCTGACAATAGAAATGTCATCAGTCTAGCCTCTCAACTTAAATAACTCTCTTACATATTTTAACTCTGTTTTTTTATTGATTCTAAATGATTGTCTGATGTCTTGATCGTAAATGTCTAGGCAAACATGAAACCGAGTGAAGTTTCTTTGCAGCTTTTATAACACACTCCAACCTCTTTCTAGTGGGTTTTGACAAAATAGAAAAATACCTATTATCAGGTTGAACAGCTGGATGCAGATGATGACCACTGAATACTTTTTTGCTCAAATGAAAAGCTCTTTAAAATGTAGAAAAATAGAAAGTACCACATGAACTTCAACAATCCACCCCCCCCCCTTCCTATTCTGAAATAGTTGAATATTTAGACACCATCATGCTCCTGACCAGATATTTAAACATATTCAAAGAAAATCTATAAGTGATTAATCACTTTAAAATATAATCCCTTGCTATCTATTATGTATCTGTTTTCTTTCTAAACTTGCATTAATTCTTCTAAGAGGTCAGGGAGTCAACTCTTATGCTGGTCTTCTAGTTTGAAAGCTGATGACTACAATGTTACACCTTTCTCAGAGGGTTCTTCTCATCTCATTACAATACAATTCAGCATTTATGCCAGGATTGCTGCCATTTGGCAAACAAGTCACAGCATTTGTTCAATCTGGTTCCTGAAGTGTGAAATTGTGTCCTTTACTGGTCCCAAGCCTGACTCATGGTCACAGCAATGTGACTGAGTATGTCCGGGTCCTCCATCTGCAGTCCTGTTTATCGCACAACCCCTTTTGTCATTTTGGCCACCTTGGACCTGGCATCATCCTTGCTGACAGAGCTGCTCAGCCTGCAGCTGCCACTTTCTGCTCAAGTGGCCTTGCTCTGTAGTTGCTCGGGTTATAGCTGGTGTTTGCTGATGGTCTCTCAGCTGATTCACAGTCATGCTAATTGAATTGATCTTGTAGCGGTCCACTCTATACAGGACCTTTTGGTCCTTGACCTTTTAAAAGTCTGTGGCCATGTTATGGACCTTTTTGTCACCACAGATAATGTTTACTCATCCCAGGAATGCTGGTAGGATGGGTCACTGCCACAGAGATCCTCCAATCAGAACAGGGGAGGAAAAAGTATAGAGAAACTGTATACTCAAAAAGTATAGACATTTTCAGTTAAAAGTATGGATGCAAAAATACACTTGAGTGAATGTCAAAAAAATATCTACATTTAAACATACTCGGGTATTCAAGAGTAATGTTTTTTTAATTAATTAATTCTGAATATTCTGCTAACTTGGACAAATTATTATAGTGTTTGGCTTGCTGGTTAGATAATGTTTAATAACCTTTTTGGAATGAATGCTAAGTTGACATTAGCAATAAAAACAAAACTAGCTAGCTTGCTTCTTTCAACATGGTTCTTTATATGTGATATAAGGCCAATTTTTCTTTTTTTTCCATGGGAGGCAAAGGAGCCATGTCATTGAGTGTGAATCATTGGTAAATCCTGCATATTACATGGCTTGATCACTTCAATGTCTCATAATATGTATGTCTCATATCAATAATAATAATAATAATAATAATAATAATAATAATAATTCAATCCATTTAAGCAAGCAAAAGTTGTTGTTTTTTTTCTCTCTTTCTTTTTTTTCTTTTTTTAAGTAAGAGTACAGTTATTCAATATTTGCAGTAATGCTTGAGTAAAGTATTACTTAAGTACAGTAACAAAGTACAGTTACTCAAGTATTTTCCACTCTTGATCTCGAAGCATTTTTGGTTTTGGTTCTGTAGTTAATCTTTAGGCTTTTGTTTTAAAAAAAAAAAGTAATTACAGTGGCTGAATACTGAAAGCATATCTGTTAAATTTCCCACGTCTTCCTCTCAGTTATGCAAATGGGATTGATTGTGTTAGTCCTCTGTGTGCAGGTCCTTTGGATTTGCACCCATGTATGCATCCTGGAAATGGCTGTGTGTAGTTTTAGGCCTTTATTGAAAAATAATATAATACAATTTAAATTACTGTTGCTGCATACTAGTCTTTACTGGTCCCAGGCCTGACTCACAGTCATGCCAATGGGACTGATCTTCTCCAGGTCCTCCATTTGCAGTCCTTTTTGGCTCGCAACTCCTTTCGTCTGAATGGCCATCTCAGATCTGGCATCATCCATGCTGGCAGAGCTGCTGAGCCTGCATCCACCCCTCCTCTGCCCCTCATCCTTGTTGGCTCTGCAGTTCTTTAAGTTACCATCAGTGTACACCCTGTTTCTGGCTCCAAAGGGCAGTGTGTTTGAGTTCGCCACCGTCTCTCTCCTGTCTTCCCTGCCTGGTCTGTGAGCCCTTCTGCTCCCTGTGGGCATGACAAAACAGCAGCAGCACCATGAATGGGTCCTGCACACTGCCTGGAAGCCTCGCTTGAAGTTCTCGTTGTAGTAGCCATAGATTATTGGGTTGACACTGGAATTCGAAAAAGCCAGCCAATGTGCGAACGGGAACACGTAGCCAGCGAGGAGCTCGAGCTCCTCCTGTTCCAGACCTCCATAGTCCGTCAGTAGCGTGAGGATCCATAAGGGGAGCCAGGAGAGCATAAAAAGGAGGGCCACTACAATCAACATTTTGATCACCTTGATCTTTTTTTGTGAGATAAGTGGCCTGGCAGCATTCTGACCCCCGCCACTTTCCTGCTGGTCATTCCCGGAAATGACAGATGTGGTGTAAAGCTTGATGCCGATGCGGCCGTACATGAGCGTGATGACTGTGAGTGGGATCAGGTAGATGTGGGCGAACAGGACCGTAGTGTAGACTTTCCTCATGTGAGGGTTGGCCCAGTTCTCAAAGCAAGACAAGAGCGGATATGTGTGGTTGTAGTCCAGGTTGTGCACCATGAAGTGATGCTTGACATGCTCCACAGTCAGCGTGGCTGCCGAAGGGCACATAATCACCAATGCCAGCACCCAAATCATCGCTATGGTCACCTTGGCAACCAGCAAGGTCAGTTTGGGCTGGAAAGGGTAGACGATGCAGCGAAACCTGAAGGTAATCATAAGACGCACTCATGATTAATTAGAACTGATGTTCTTCTACAACATTCTTCTGAATACAGAGACTTCTCCCGCCAAAACCCTTGCATATATTGGTGGCTAGTTTTTTTTTTTTTTCCCCCAGATGTTTGCCAAGCAACAAGAAGTAAACAGCAGCACAAAAGTTTGGTTTGAGTCTATTTGATCGTTAGCAGATCCTGCATTTATTTTTCAACAAGAGTCCACAGTCCCACCTTCTTATTTTCTATTGAGTCACAAAGCCGAGGCTTGTGAATTAATAGATTTTAGTTTACATGGAAATAGGAAGTGAAAGTAAGCACTACTGGGGTTACACAAAGTGACAAATAGAAATGTTTTTGCGGAGGGAAAAAAGAAAAAAAACAACTAACTTACAATAAGCTGCTTATACAAGTGGGCCCACAAATGTTAAACCAATCACATTCACACTTGTGTTCAAAAGTAATCTTCATACACCTGTCAACAATGATGTGATTCTGATTAGCCTGAAATATAGATCAGATCATCTGTTAGACAGCTGAAGATGAAGAAAAATTTTTACTTTCCAGCATCATAACAACCCAAAGCACAAATCCAAGTCAACAAAAGAATGCTTCAGAAGATGATCAGTTGTGGAATTGCCCAGTCTAAGCCTGGATCTAAATCCTATTAAAAACCTGTGGAATGACTTGAAGAGGGCTGTGCACAGGAGATTCCCTTGCAGTCTGAGAGATCTGGAGCATCTTTGCAAGGAAGAGTTGAATAAATTTGCCAGTAGAGTGCTGTATTACAAGCAAAATGTGCTTTAACATAGTATTAGTTAAGGGTTGTTCAAACTTATGCAGGTAGGTTCTTGTAAATTTTTTTTTTTTTTTTTTTTTTTTTTTTTTTTCCCCAAAACATTATTTGTTTTTCATTTGAATTTTGCAGGTTGCTTCATTTATTTAAAAAAAAAAACCCACAAAAAAACCTGCAATTTTAATGGGGTTGTATAGACTTTTCAGATCCACTGTATGTTCCACCACCAAAGTCGATGCTATCTTTATTTTCTGTTTACAACGCTACCAAACCCTCTGCTCCCCTCTGATTTCCCATCTAGTCATCACTTTAATAAGCTGCTTTTAATAATTAAACCTGGTGACTCATTGTGTCATTTTACGAATGGCCTCTCTGATATTCATTATATTTTTTTGTTATTGTAAATATTTCTTTTATGTAGAAATATTTAAAGCCAATTAGTTTTCAGATGTAAGGAATGTGTTATCAATGAAGCGTGATTTTTATGGTCATAGCTCCCCTTGTGTACTTCTTTCCAACCTCTTATTATTTTAATATCAAGAGCAAAACAGGTACGACATGATAATGTCAGAACAAACCTGTCTACGGCGATGGCTACTAGAGTGAAGATGGAGGCTGCGACCGACATTCCCTGCACCAAGCCACTCATCTTACACACCATGTTCGAGAAGGGCCAACCTGAGAGAAACAAAAGAGAAACATGAGAGAACATGAATATATAACACAGACACAAAGCCTAGATTTTTATGGGTCTGTTTATTTCGATAGACAATAATTGTAATTGTTGTGATCGGGATTGTGACGAGTCAGAAGGTAGAGGCACGTGTTCCTGCACGTGCAGCAAGCAGACAGTGAAGACCGTAGTCAGAAGTTCTGCCATTTATCGTCTTATCGCTCCTAATAAAGACACACAAGTGATAGTCAAACATTCAATTCTATGATTCACCAGCTGTTGCTCACTCTGCTCCTACTTTGTCCACTATTTCTGTCTAATACAGTGGAATGATGTCTGTTCCCTCTGAGAAATAGACATACTGTCTGAGTTTGATGACTCATACTATATGGTACTCATTGAAACTGACAGTAAGTGGTAGCACAGAAGATGAAGTTCTGTACCAGAGACCAGAAGGTCATGAGGTTAAAAATATTTTGGACCCTCAAATGACGGTGCAAAATATTTCATGTTCTGCTTAAAATAAGATAAAAGTGTCTGGCAAATGAAGAAGTGTTTTTCAGAAGACATGGTTGTTCCTTTTTTTATTTTTAAAAGGGGTGAGAGAATATCTTCTTAAATAGATTACCTACTTGGGTACCTGCAAAACCTTAAATATGTCATAGAAAGAATGGTCTTAAGACAACCTCTGCAATTTTTAGGGTTCAGTAATACATTATATCACGTGGTCTCATCAGTGAAAAAATATTAAACATACACACTTTAAAGACAGACAAGCAACTGCATTCATGATTTTCTATTTTTTAAACGTTTCAAGGGGTTCATGCTGTGTTTCCTCCAAATGCCAAACATAGTAACAAGAAAAGCTGTAACTTTCGTTCAAACCAAAAATCAATAAAGATCCATGTTGTGGACGTGTGTGTGGGGGGAAAAAAATGGATCAGCACGAATATAGGGGGCACGTCTCTGTGAGTAATCACCTGACATGGATGTCACTGATAGGCTGTATGAATCTGAAGTGAAGTGAAGTGACTTGTGGCCAAGTGTGGTGACCCATACTCGCAATTTGTGCTCTGAATTTAACCCATCCAAGTGCGCGCACACACACACACACACACACACACACCCGGAGCAGTGGGCAGCCATTTTAGCTGCGGCACCCGGGGAGCAGTTGGGGGATCGGTGCCTTGCTCAAGGGTCTCACCTCAGTCGTGGTATTGAGGGTGGAAGAGAGCGCTGGTCATTCACTCCACCCACCTACAATCCCTGCCGGACCCAAGACTCGAACCCACGACCTTCAGGTTCACCTTCGGGTTACAAGTCCGACTCTCGAACCATTAGACTGCCCCTACGGTCTGGCTTAGAAAGGAATTGGCCGCAATGTCGCTTCTCGCATCTTCATACCATTCTGTGTATTTTTCATGAAACTGTTGTTGGTGCTGTTGCACTCTGTTCCACAAAAATCCAGAATAATCCACTTTTTGAACAAATAATTTGATGTAGATGCCAAAAATGAAACCTTATTAATGTCTTATTACATCAACAACCTTCTATTAATATCCGCTAGCATATTTATATCAGCTGTCCCTGTAGAAAATACTTGAGTAATTGTACTTCATTATAATACTTAAGTATTATTTGGGGGTATTTGTACTTTATAATACTATAAAGAATCATGAATCAGTTTATAACCTGTGGTGACCTTCTCATGCTACACCATGTAGTTAGCACTATAGCTATCTGGGTGTGTTTAAATGTGGATAATCCACCAGACTGCTGTGTGGAACTTGAGGACGAGCGCCCCTGGCCCTACCTCAGTAACATATTTCAATATCCTGGAGTAAGAAGAGACTCGTATATAATTAGGTGTCTCCTTTATGAACTCCACCTCATTTGAAAAAGCTTGTTGAAGTAAGTTTAGCTAATTTGCTGTGTTAACTGACTATAATAAGTTAACCTGTTTTCTTTGCTAATGCCAGGTTATTGATTCAAGTAGCTAACATATTTGGCTAGGCACCAAGTCAAATTCTAGATAATGGTAAATATTGGTTATTGACATTAATCAATTGGTCATACATATGACCAGAAAACCTACACAGGTCAAATGATGATTTCAGGCAAAACAGTGTAGTTGCTTTAAAATAAAAATTTTAAACAAGTAATAAAGATGAGTAAGATCATGGTCATTTAAGTATAATTTCGCAGTACCTTTTCCACCACTGCTTGGCACAACTAAAGTGAGCTTAGTTACTAAAAAGATTTAACCTCTTAACCTTCTCCCAGCTGTCTCATTTTATAACATACACGATTTCCTAATAATTTCTGGAGTTATGTGAATTCCGGTGAGAAAAATAATACCCAGAAATAACAAACGTAGGTCATTATAAACTCAGTCAATCCGTATATTCTTGGAGGAATGTTAAATTTGAAGTGGCTTGGAACTCTACGTTTAACAGAAGAGCCGCTTATTCATAAGGCCTCAGAACAATAATTAGTCACAGACATAACCATAATGTGATACACTGTTCTCAAAGTCACCAAGTTCATACCATCACATTCTTTCTGCCATTTTTTACACTTTAATTGCTTTAAAAAGTTTGAAAGTTTCTTTTCATTATTACACAATATGGGTCAACCATCTGATATTTCCAGTTACAGTGCTAGACAAATAACAGCTCTCGCACATCAGGATACAAGAAAAAACAAACCGAGATGAAATTAAGATCAAAACTGTGCTAATTACTGTCATTTGTATTAGTGGTGTGTCATGCTCATCAGCTGCTTACCTCAGAACTCCTGCGAACATGTTATTATGAGAGAAGCCAACAGAAAAGTTTCTGTACTGTACATGTTTAATCTATTACAGGTTGGGCACTACAGGTGAGTAGGGTTATTTCTTAAAACAACGGATATCTTATAACAATTAATCTTATTCCAGATGAATCTTTGTACATTTTGTATTGAAACCTCACAATACATTTACAATATGTATATAAAGGAGGCTTTCTCTAATTTCTCTAAATTTGCAGACTTAATGAAGCCAAAAATCTTTGGATGATAACTAAAATGTCCCGTTCCCCCCCCCCCCCCCACCGTGAAAACACTTTTATTTTAAAAGGCTTTTATAGTACAGGTTGTTAGAATTTAATGGGTTTTTTTAACTCAAGAAAATATATTAAAAAAATCATTGTAATTTTTATTTTATAATCTATCAAACTCTATCCTTAACTCTATTCTCTATCTCATAAACTCTAAAGATTTTCTCTGTAATAGGTTTTTAAATCAGGCTAAAAATAAACATGCACAATTTCATGAATGTAGGTTACCTACAAACTTGGATTTTTTTTTATTTTATTCTGAATATAGAAAACATTGATTTTGGGGGGAAAAATATATCCGGACATATGATGTAATGCTGCCTTCGACTAAAGCTTGGAATTTTTTTTTCAACTAGGGAAAAAAAAAACAAAGAACAACTCAGAATTCCTACTCAGAAAGTCAGGATGGTGTCCTCGATTCTGAGTTCAGCAAGTGACGTCAAGTCAAAATGGCCGCTCACAGCACTTCTTTACTTTTAAATGAGTTTTGCTGTATATACTGGTATTTGCTTTAGATCAAACAACATGCAGCTATATTAGATTATTAGATCTATAACACTCACTACGCAGTTCACTGTTTTGAGGAGGAAAACATACATCACATTGCTGATGGTAGCTGGCTACGTAGTTGCTGACAAAATATGAACATCCATGTTTTGCTTTCCCACTTTGTAGCCATGAACACACAGAGGTCAAAATGACACAAGTTTCGACCTCCTGCTTCCGAAGTAAATCAAACGGAGCATAGTTGTGCCTAGCAGGTGAAGCTTAAAGCCGTCTTCAAAATGGCTAAGTTTCAGAAAATGCAATTAGACACAAGTGGACAAAAATGCTGTTTGAGCAAAGACTTGCTATAGATGCAGTTTAAATGTGCCAAGTCATATGCTCTTTACTCACAAACATACTCGGTGTTGATTGCTTTTTTTTTTTTTTTTTTTGGTTTAAAAAGTGGTGTGTCTGAGCGTTAGAGATAAAGCGTATGGTAATCTTTCTGCTTTTCATCTATTCACTCTGTGGTATCTCTGACGTGCTTTGCCCTTGAATTGGTGATGAGTGGCACTTTGTAGGATAATGGTGTTGAAATTATTCGCAAGGATGACTCAAAGCAGGAAGTGACACCTGCAGTTTGCTGTTTTTCTCTGTCATACATTCTCTCACCCATTCATCACTTTATATTTCCTCATATAAGTTCCCCATGAATCAACACATTGGCTCTAGAAAGCATGTTAAAAATATACTAATGGAGCACTTTTCCCTTTGAACGAGTATGAGAGGTAATCATATGTTAAGTCATGTGGTAAGTCATGTGTTCATGCAGCCTACTTTAAGGGAAGTCGCTATTCATTTTTAATAAAGGCTAGTTAGCATATGCATAATTCCATAATAATTCAAACTCAGACATTTAAGTTAGAATTTACGTTGCATTATATCACAGAACTGTTGCGTTCTCAATTCTGATAGGCTAAAAGTTGTTGCTTAATGAACTTGTTTTAATACATTCTTCTTCCTATAGCAAAAGATTAAAATACAGACTGTTGATATGGTGACGTTTTCTATAAAAAGGCATTTATGTAACAATTATGGAAGGAGTCTCCACTTTTAACAGTCAGAGGTAAAGCTGTAGCTTTAAGTTTAATGACATCTTCATTCTTTATTCTCTATTCATCATCAGACTTTATTTGTCTTAAACTTCAGGAGAGAGGAAAAACGAGAGAGAGGGTGGTGAGAGAATGTTTGTTTATGGCTACTATATCGCATGTGAACTAACAATAAATGTAACTATAGATGGATAAACAGTACAATGTGGTGTTCTTTACTAAATAAAAAAAATGTAATCATTGGCAAATTGCTGTGGTATAAGAGGAATAAAACACTTCAGGACATGTAAAAGTACCCACGCTTCACCACACCAACCTGTCACTGGTTAGTTACACTATTACACCATAACACAGAGTGTTTTTAATTCCTTACATAATGGTACGTTTGAAGGCAAGTTAATGTTTAGGATTATTAGTAAAATGTTACCTGTGATAAGATTATCCACCAGCGTAGTCGGGATGCAGAAAACCCCCACCAGCAGGTCGCTCACGGCCAGATTAAAGATGAACAGGTTGGTGACTGTTCTCATGTGCCGGTTCTCCAGCACAATGAGACAAACCAGGCCATTTCCCACCATGCAGAGCAGGAAGATGAATAGGTAGGCCATGGTCAGGCTGGCTGCCACAGGCAGAGAGTGCTGGTAGTATGGGTAGTAGGTGATGCTGGTGAGGTTGGTGGTGTTGCTGGTGGAGACGTTTAGGAGGCTTGAATTCATATAGAGATCTGACAGGTCGGATGACGCCTCAGTCTCTGTGAAGGCCAAAGGCATGTTGTCCCAGATATCCAGAGAATTCATCACTGTATGTGTACCAGACAAGACCTGATAACACACACAGACACAGAGCATTCAATAAAAATAAATATATAACTGCACCAGTTATATATTATGAAGAGCATCTCATGTTTGCTTTGGTGTGGAAATTTGAGGTGGAGACAGACAGTGTTCTCTGAAGAGCTCCTGCCCTGATGTACTCATGTTGCAGTGATTGCAAAACAACTTCATAGCGCTCCTGTAAGAGTGAACCAGTATCTCATTGGTTTTAGGAGACTTTTGATTGATTTTGCCAAATATTAGGATCCTTTGAAGATCACTAATTTGAACTGTTATTCAAACCTCAGAGTACATCATGATTACGTTTCACCATGAACTGAGGAACATGGACACAAACCCACCTCAGGCGTTCCATCCAGCTCTGACCTTATGTTAGATCAGCTGTGATAAATAAAACAAATCCCACTTGGCTAACAGCACTGTTGCCTCACATGAAGGATGGGAAGGAAAAAGAAAGGATTATGAATGTCTGCTGAGGGTTCTGTTGAATCTGCCACTTAAAGATAAAGATTATTGAACACACCAGTCTGAGAACGCAAAAGCTGCAATCTTCTTCTGGAATGATAATTGGCCTATTGTGGTTTTCCTTTCAGTGTGTCTAATCACGTCACTGACATTTCATACAAGCCTGGGTAAACCAGACAAACAGATGATCATTAAGATTTTTGGTGGTTCAGTGGTGATTAGGAAATTGGTTCATCCTTCCTCTCTCTCATCCTTTCATTATTTTTCTCTCATATAGTCCTGAAAGGTTTACATAAGAGGTTTATATACAGATTCATGAGATCTTTTTTTCATTATTTATTTATTTATGTATTTATTTATTTATGTATTTATTTATTTATTTATTTATTTTTAATAACATTCAAGAGCATCACTGTCTAAAAGCTGACAATAGCCACTTCAATACCAGATGTATTGAAAATAAAAATGTCAATACAGCTGTAGAATTCATTATGAAGACATACATCAAGTGTCACTGAATGTCCTTCCCTTGAGTATTGCACATGCTAGCATGTCAGTCGCAAAGGTTACTTTTGATACTCTGCAATTTGAGTGGTTTATCGTGAATACCACTGAAAAAACCTTTTCTAGTATATATATATAATTCTGTTTTCCTTTTCCATGCAAATTGAAAAGGGAGAAAACTTTCCATTTCAACTCCACTGAACTTCAATTTATTTATTTAACTTGCATTAAATTTAATAGGCAATAAACAGTACAAACAAATTAGAAATAAGGACATGAAAAATATGTGGATTTTTGTAGCAGCCTGACTGTTTTCTGGCTCCCTGTCCATCTAGCAGTCCCTACGGTTACGCAGGAACTGTGCAAACATTTTGATAGCAGCTATCTGAACTAGGTATGAATTGATTAGGCTCATGTCCATATCACTGTGGTTCATAACGATCCAACAACTCGATCGTATCATCACTCCTTATACAACATGATCTTTGCAGGTAGATGCCTAGGCAAGGTTAGAAACCTACACTGCCCTCCAAAAGTTTGGAAACGCCTGAACAAAATAGGGTTTTTGGGCAATATCAGCATAAATCCTCT
>CM074997.1:16821245-16834080 GCA_037576825.1 Pangasius krempfi | reverse complement strand
GTGTGTGTGTGTGTGTGTGTGTGTGTGTGTGTGTGTGTGTGTGTGTGTGTGTGTGTGTGTGTGCGCGCGCGCGCGCGAATTTTCCTCATCCATCATGTCCAGGAAATTTGAGGTATTTTCCCTGAATATACTCGTTTATCTGTGTGAAAAATGTTAACCGTGATTAATAATAATAATCATAATAATAATAATAATAATGATACCAAACAAAAATACAACATATTCATAAATCCAAAGTCAGAAAAGTTTAATTATTTAGTATGGGAAATGAAATTAGCATATTGCTAACGTCTCTCTTTCTTTCCCTGGATAAACATTCGAAAATTAAACATAGTGAGTCGCCATTTTATTTGATATAAAGTGGTATTATTTACTTGGGGAGTGTTTTTTTTTTTTTTAAATATATTTTTAAAATTAAATACTTGGGTTATTAAAATGGGAGGTTTATTCCACAAAAAATGATTTAGTGAAAATCTTGTCTAACCAAATACTATTCTAATTTTATTCTTAAAAAAAGAAGAAAAAACTCAGACTTATTTACTTTGTGATATAAATTCCACTGTGAATGTGTCTGTAAATGATCCCACATGATATCATGATAAAATTTTGCTGCTTACCTTTAGTTAAAGGAAACTTGTTTTGGAGATGATATGTAGAAATTCACTGTTTTGTTTGTTTTGTTTGTTTGTTTGTTGGTTGTTGTTTCTTTTAGTCCTTGTAGCTCACTGGATCTCCATCAGTCTCCATCACTGGCTGCTTGGTGCATTTCCATCTTCCTCCATTGCGTGTAAATGACTGTGACTTCGTACAATCCCTCAGGTCAGTGTTTACCTCTCTCTCTCTCTCTCCCTCTCTCTTTCCCTCCTTCTCGGATGTTCTTTCTCTCTGTTTCTCTCACTATCTTCTCTCCTCCTCTCCCCATCTCTGTCTCTCTTCCTCCCTCTCTCTCTCTCTCTTTCCCTCCTTCTCAGACGTTCTTTCTCTCTGTTTCTCTCACTATCTTCTCTCTCTTTCTCTCTCTCCTGTCCTCCCCTCCTCTCCCTCTCCCTCTCTCTCTCTCTCTCCTCTCCCCATCTCTCTCTGTCTCTCTCTCTCTCTCTCTCTCTCTCTCTCACACACACACACACACACACACGCGCACACACACACACATTCAGCACTCATGCACCGCGGCACACCACCTGAATGCATGGAACAAAATTTTATGAACAAAATTTCCATAATAATAATAATAATAATAATAATAATAATAAATCAAAGCCTAAATGTAATCCTCAATCAAAGCTTTAAAAAATTAAAACCTGAATGACTTTTTAATTAAATTTATTTTTATAATTAACATAATCTTCAGTGGTGCCTGAGAATTTTTTATTTTTTTTTTAATTAAATTCTGAGTTTTCAGTTTAATCTTCTTTCATCTGCATTCATTCATCTTCAGTAAACACTTTATCCCGGTCCGGATGGTGTTGGACACCAGTCCATCTTACACGTTCACACGTGAGGGGAAATTTACAGTAGCCAGTTCACCGAACTGCATGCATTTGAAGCTTGGATGAGGTGAACGTGGAGGAAACCCACACGGACTCGGACAGTAACTTGAGCGCGGGCTTGATCCAGGGGGCTCTGGACTCATGGGTTTGGTAACAACACCCAAAGCACCACCATGCCTCCCACTTTCACCGACTATGTTCACTCTACCTTATTTAGCCCTCGCGTCATCTCTACCTAAGAGTCTTTGTTTCCCTTGTATCATACTTTTTATATTTTTTATAGTTTTCCTTTTCTACCTGTATAAAAGGTTTACGTACATTGTATTTTTATATCACGGACAGTCGAAAAAAGCATTTCATTGCACATTGCACTCTGTATGGTTGTGTATGTGACCCATAAAATTTGAATTTGAAGAGCAGCACTTGAGTCCTTTCCTCGTGTCCAGCTTCAACTTTCACGCTAATACCGCCATCAACGCCAACGTCATCTCGTAGATCACCAACTACCAGAGCTGCGTCTCCTCCGTAACTCGGCACAACTGCTTTATAGAGCAGGCTTTCATTCTGGAACATTGAGTCAAGCATTTGCACTTCCATGCTGGGTTTCTCTTTAAATCGACAATTGAATGTTATTGGAAAATGGTGAGTGAGAAAAAAACCTGAGCGTTGTAAATTGTTTGAAATTTGTCACCCTGTGATGTCAGCATCACAGACAACTTCACAAATGTTTCAATGTAAAAAAATTTTTTATTGTGTTTCAGGGTAGAGTTTTGCCTTTAATCCTTTAATCCTTTAACCCATAATATGACCATAAACCAAACATTATTCCTTAGACTTCCTTAGACACAGATGAGTTCTTCCACACATTTGATTTGGCACAATTTGTTTGTTTTCTTTATTTTATTTTTATTTATTTAAACGTCAGATGGCCTTCCTGATGCAACCCTTCGCAATTTTATCTTCATCTGGGACTGGCACTGGAAGTACACTGTCTTGTGCAACCTCAGTGGCTGGAGTTGGTTTCCTGGCTGGGAATCGAACCCAGTCCGCAGCGGTGAGAGCGCTGACAGATATTAGTGAAGAGCGGTAAAAAGAACCTCATTTTGCTGCTGTTGAACAAAAACGGGCATGACATGTCTGGAATTATTTCCTCTTTTTCATTTGCAGGGAAATCCTATTCTTCACTTATTTGAACAGTGGGAAAGGGAAGTCCAATATCCCACAGACAAAAAAACATTTCTTCATGAATTGCAATAGAGCCTAGCCACAAAAAAAAAACAAAAAAACATTTCGGTAAGTGCCCTCTCACCTCCATACTTTCAAAGACACTGCCTTTCATTTCATTTCTCCCTTTCTTCATGACCTCATTTACAATACAGGTCACCCTTTCTAATGCAGGTTCATACTTCATGATTCAACTAGGGCTGCACAAAAAGATTAAAATAGGATCTTGATTTTCTCAATTCAATTTGAATAAAAGAACAGCATCGCATTTGCACTTGTCAAACAGAGAGCAACTATTCCTCCTTATTCTCTCTGGCCAATTATCATAGATGTGTCACATGACCTGACTGACCCCTGAAGCATGGTGAGTTTATAGGAGATAAAAAAGGTGGAACAAAGCTTGAAAACTCTGAATGGATTTTCAAAGGCCAGATTGTAGTGCGAAGGAACTAATTTGTCCTAAACAAATGTTTAATACTAAGTACTGAACATTAAAATTATGTTCTGTCTCGCTGAAAACTTGCCAGTACTGCATTATGCGTAGAGTTGGGTAGGAGTTGGACAAAGAAGAAACATTGCCATGACTAGTTATTTACGAGCTGTTAATGTTGCTGCTTTCCTTGGGTATATTTTTGTATTGAGAAGATTCAAGCTAGAGACACTTGCACTGTTCACTATTCACCGTTCACCTGAGTTCATATCTTGAGTGTGGAGGCTGAGGAATAGATGCTTAATTGGGGTCATCAGATGGCCACACTCTTTCACTGGTGTTTGATGTTTTGTTGATAAGCCCATGACACCTGTAGAGGGTTGAACAGTGGCGTCTGGTGTCCTAGGTGCAGCCTACTCTGCTTTTTCCTCTCCATCTGTCTGATGGTCATCTTGTAGCCCAAATGTTGTCCTTCTGTTTCATCCACAGCCAGTTGCTACTTCACTTCCCAGCATCTGACGGTGATCTGGTTGCTTGCTGAAGAGCCTGTCCCAGGACTTCCAAATCTTTCAGCAGGATGATGGTTTATGTTGCCACAAAGCCTCTGCAGCTGACCTCCATGGGAAGTACCCGAGTTTTCCAGCCTTGCTGTACTGCCCTGTAGAGACTGCCTTTGCACACTCTTCCTACTTTTGCACCTGCTCAAGTACAAGCTTTCTCCTCTGGGTGGATGTTGCCTTGTGCCAGACAGGTCTGCTCGTGCCAAGTGCAAGACCACCTCTTTCATGCTGCAATTGCCTGACTACGTATTCGTGCCTGAGAGCAGATTTTGCTTGCTGCATGGCCTCAGCTGGGTTCCCAATTACTTCTTGTTGGAAGTGCGCGGCTTCTCGTATAGTGGTGTCTTAAGACCGTCAGGGTCATGTCGAGCCTCACCTGTTGGAGTCCTGTTGGAGTCAGAGCCCTGTTTCCATAAAGGCCCATATTGCTAAGGCACCATAAGAGTCCAAGCCATTTCTAAATGTATGAAGTGGTTGTTCTCTCCAGCTTCTCAGCCTTGGTGATGGTGACCTCATAGATTATCACCACCAAGAAGTGATGTCTTGTTTATGCTTATAAGGCCTTTGATGGTTTCTTGCTTCAGTTGGTCACTCTGATCTGAGTCTTTGAGATTCCACTGAGTTGGTTGCATTCTACCAACTCTGTCCTAAGCTCTTAACTTGAATCTCTGACACTATTGGGATAGGTCTTTTGTAGATTTAGAATTAGAGTTTTCCTCTGACTCTTGGATTTGCTGGGCTTGAACTTCTAAGCCCATGTTATATTGGAATTATGTTTTTCCAGCAGTCGCTCTTTGCATAAGATGGTAGGTGTCAGAGTCATGTCCTCCATATAGGCACCAGTAGGAGGTAGCCGCTGTCCAGAGTGCAGGTATTCTGCTACCCATCTGGATACACAGATCCATTGCCAAGAAATAAGACGGGCACATCATCTCTTCCTTTCGTTTTTTGCAATCTGAATCTGATGCCATATCATTCTTGTACATTCTAAGCATCTTGAAAAACCTAGTATACCATTTCTCGGCACTGACATGTCTATCAAGTTGTTCTGTTTCAGGTAAGTTGTCATCCTTTGGGCAGTGATACTAAAACTTCTCCATGTTCAGAACACTTTTTTGCTGGTAATGGTTGATAGAACTTCCATCTTAACAGCAGCTTTCTAAATCTCTAAGTACATCTCTCGTTGCTTCCATTTCAGTCACCTGTTTCATTGAATGATGCCTTGGCCAGGAATGATATCGTCAAGTGGTGCCCAACATTAATCAGGTGTTTTAACCTTGAACCACAACACCCTCTAGTTAACGGGTCAGCAGTGAGTGGCCCATCATCTCCTGGCTTCCTCTTGGCTCCTCTGTCCTTTTTTCACAGCTAGCAAGGGACTCTTTCTGCTGCCTCCTCACCCATTCTTTTATTGTAGTGGCTGTAGTGCTCTGTTATTGCAGGGAATCCTTGCAGCCACTCTTTACTAGGAACAGCCATGCCTGCCATCCTTTTCCTCTGCATTCTTGTACTAGGTCTTGGTACTTGTTGCTTTAAAAAAGCTTGCTTGCAGCCCTGCTCATACAGGACTGCCGTTTTGATTAGGTTGATTTCTCATAGCCACTTTTCTGACCACTTGACCATGTTTGGACCATCTGGGGGAAATGCCACCTTTTTCCCCATGTCTACTCTCGTGTCCCATGGCTAAGCCGTTTCAGTAGGTTCTTTGTGGGGTTTTTTTTTTTTTTGTGGCTTTTCTCCCACTCACAAATTTGACAGTTGGTCTTTCTCACATGGAACTGCCATTTCTTACTCTTGCCATTTGTAACAAACTGTAAGCTAGCACCTCCACATAAAAGGGAACTAATCTAGAATAGCATTTCCTGCCACTTGTCTCAGATCTCATAGAAGCATGCAGTGTTCCAGGAAGGCAGCTGATTTTATAGACACTAAGAATTTACGTATATTTGTTTATGTATGAATAGATTGCTTTATAAGTTAATTTATAAGGTCAATTGTTTTTTTATTTTTCATTCTGGCATGTATTCTAAAACCTTTTGCCATTGTGACCGATCAAACACTGTTTGGTGAGCATATTTTGTATCTTCAGTGTGAATTGCAGCCTGGAAAACTGAGCAAGATATTTTCAGAACCTGGCTGAGACACAAGCAGACCATTCTGTTGAGTGAATATCAATTCATCCAGCCTGCTTGACCCACTTGGGGGCTAATCAGGACCTCTTGTGGCCAAATATGGGAATGTGTCACACTATTGGTGTTGGTGAAGATTAAATTACATCTTTCATTTTAGGCCTGTGTGAGATTGCTTTCACTGTGTTCAAAATTTACCATTTGAAAAGATGCAGTTAAGGATTTAATCATCCCGAAGCCTAAAATGTTACAGTGCAGAAAACAGGTTACAGACTTTCCAGCATTTCAGATTTATGTCAAAAACTTCTGACTCTTTAAAGTTTTACTTTAACTTGACTTGAAAACTGATATTTTGTAAGCCATCATTTGGTCTCCTGTTCCTTAGGGCTTTGAATTTTTGAAGGGGTGAGATTTCTGTGGTTTTACACACAGCTTTTTCCAACAAAGACTTAAAATAATTTCATGATGTATTGTAATAGTTCAGTATTGTAGTTTATGGTAAAAGGGAAAAAAACAAAAAAAACAAAGTTTATTTACTGCCAGTAGATCCATATGAATCTAAGGCAGACAATGTCAGTGGTAATATGCCATGCAAAGGAGAAAGGTATTCTTTTCAGAGAACTCTGTCTTCTGGACGTCCAAAAAAAAAAAAAAACACAAGTGCAAGAATCTGCTTTTGCTTGTGCCTCAACATCTTCTAAAGTGAGAGCTGATCCTCCTAGCCCTGATGATTCTACTTTGTCCCTTCCCATGGAAAGAAAAGGAAAGACCCATCATTCTTTGAAGTTCCTGAAGTCTTTCCAATTTCTGATATTCTCCATATCAGTATTTTAAGATGTTCTTCACAGATCAGATGGTGTCACACACTGCAGAGCAGGCAAATCTTGGTTCAGTTCAGCAAAACATCCTCCATTAACACAACCTTGCATGAAATAGAACAGCTTCTCTCGATGCTTCTTTTTATGGGTGTGTTCGCATTCCCTTCTCTTGAAGATGCTGATTCTCGCTTTCCTTCTGTGGCTGACGCAATGCCAGTGAACAGATTCAAGCTTGTTGGTAATTGGATCCATTCCAGTGGTTAGTCCTGTTACAAACAGCGGCCCTGACCGCTTCCACAAATTCAGGCCTCGTGTTGAGATGTTACAGGACCAGTGTTTTGCGTATTCCAGCCACAGAAGAAGTGTAGATGAAGTTTTTTCTCAGTCTTGAAAAAAATGCCACACATGTTACTGCGAAACTGCAAAACTTTGCAAAACTCCTTTGTTCTGAAGACTTTCCTGTGGTGGCAAGCTTCAGAATTACAGCTTTACCTCTGACTTTTATAAAGTGCCGCCACTGGAGAGTCTCTTCTTCATAATTGTTAAATAAATGTTGTCACTATATCAATGATTAAACTTTTTTTATTTGTTAAATAATAGCACATTTTTTAATACATTTAGGCTTAGATTACATGGAGCGTTTTCCATACAAGTCCCAGTGAATGAACTGTTACTATAGAAATTATAATGAATTAATTAAACCAATCATCTGAATTACAGCTGGAGCTCCTCCCAGAGCTGCTGTTATAGAAACTTAATCCACACCTTCAGATTTTGAAATTTAGTTTTTTTTAGTATTATATTTTGTTGCATTTGCTTGTTGGTTATTTATAGAAGGTCAGTTTGTGTTCTTGACCTATTTAGTGTGTATGTGGGAGATTAAATACTTGATTATACAAAATATTTGATTGTAAATATTTACAGTTTGAGCACTTCAATGAAGTTTACATTCAAAATTAATTAAATTCGAAGTTGCAGAAGTAAAACTGTTCTCAATACCTCCTTCTACCGTTACCTTAAACGGGCAGCTCAACCAGCAGGTAGACATCTGTAATCCCTTAACTAAAGGGTAAGTTGGAAGTAAAAAAAAATAAAAATAAATAAAAAATAAAAAAAACAATGAAATGTGACCGAATTAATAAGAATTATCATAAAAATAATTTTTGTATAAGTATTTCATTATGTGCCTGTTAAATATAAAAGGGTTAAACATGGTTAAAATATATACTTGTTTTAATGTTAGCGACGTTGAACATATTCAATTTTATTTCACGTAAAAATGAAGGAACGAAACGTTTTCCATTTACTGTGACGCTGCGAAAGCGCTCTGTGAGTGGAGGGAAGTTTTAGGTGTTCTAGGTGTCAGTTACTTCTGGAGAGTTCAAGTCACCTGGGCAAGTCTTTCCAGATTCACCCGTCGATTGCCTCATCTCTTGTTTTATTGAGGAGAAAAAGACTGCTTTTAGGAGTTATATTAATAATAACTTTTTTTTTTTTTTGGTTCTTCTTTTTTTTTTTTTTTTTTTTTTTTTTTAAATTAAGACCTCAATGAGGTCTCCATCTGCTTTGCTTTCAGCTCAGACTTTGCCTGAATGGCTTCAAGCAGTTCACCACCACCGTCTTCATTCCTGGATTCCCGCTCTGCCACCTTTAAAGGTTGCCTGCCTAGTGAGAGCACTGAACAGCGTGATGCACGGTATGTAATCTAATGCAATTTTGTTCACGCTGACAAGAACTATCAAGGAGTTCCCTGTGGGCTTCTGGTCCCAGAGGTTCAACTCGACACATCCAATTATATTTGGGGGGAAAATTAACTGAGGTCTGGTTCTGATAGCCTGTGCACTATCTCTAGCTTTTTACTATATTGTTTATTAATATTGAGCCGTATTCTACTTGCTTCTCCACACACTAGTCCAAATAAGAAAAAAAAAATCCAACTGTATTCGACTTTTTTCAATAGTTATGTATAAATATGTACAATATTACATATAAATATACCCAGTACTTGTAGTTTTAGCCTCGAATGAATGTGAAGGGATGAAACACAAGCAAAGGAGAAAGACAAGAATTTTTTTTTTTTGTAATACTTTAAGGCCAAGAGCCTTTTTTTTTCAGTTTCAAAATGAATGAATGCTGCATACATGGCTCTTCCTGTTGCTCTTTCATAATGTTCATAAAGAAGCATCACTGACACGGTTTCCCACCAAGGACTCCAACTTCCCATTTAGGTGTTGGAATAAGGTAAGTCACCAGAACAGTGAAAGACTATTTTTCACTGCTGACAGCATAGCGGTGGGGGGAGAAAGAAAAGGCCTTGAGGCCTCTTATTATCTTTTATTAAACATCATGTCCAGATACTGTCTCATGTCCGGAAATTAAAATGTCTTGTCTTGTCTCGGTTCCCCTCAGCAACTGCTTACGTTTGCTTCTTAGCTATTCCTGGCTTGGCAGTGTTTTTGCTCTCATTTCATATAAAATACATCCACATTCCTTATAGCAAGCACTTTGGATTTCTTTCTGGATCCAAAAGTAGGAGATACTCATTTCATCGAGCTGTTATGAAATTAATTCTAGTTAGCTCAGACTTTCAGCAAGAGCTCTCAAAGGGTAATGAATGATGAATGAGTAGTTTTTATTATTCTTGCCTGTTGGAGTAGTAAAACTGAATATAAACAGAAAGAAAGTCTGG
Organism: Pangasius krempfi; assembly: GCA_037576825.1. NCBI lineage: Eukaryota > Metazoa > Chordata > Actinopteri > Siluriformes > Pangasiidae > Pangasius > Pangasius krempfi. The sequence goes on along the minus strand of CM074997.1, from coordinate 16,824,740 downwards.
AAGCTGAGAGGTGATCATGAGTTGTCTATAAAGTGTCTGCAAGAAATATTTGATGGGTTCGACAAATCTGATGGTGAATAACTTTCAGTAACGTACCTTTTGCCAGTGGTTTTTTTGTTTGTTTGTTTGTTTTTTCTTGGGTAAAACTTTTTTCTTCACAAACCTCACATTTATATATATCACTATAGCTAAGTAGCTACATTCAGCTGAAACCATGAAACAAAGGTGTGACATATCCTTGAAAACAGTAACAGGGTTGTTATTTCTTTATCTGAAAAGGTGGACTTGAAAAGATGAAAGTGAGCGTCTGCATCGTCTGACTTGCAGGCATGAATAAAGCTGAGATCGGTAAGGAAGAAAACACTTTGGGACGGCTGTTACAGCAAAATAAAGATGTAAGGCTGTCACGATTACTCGATTAAATTCGAGTACTCAATTTTTAATGTTGTTGTCTGCCGTCACTGCAAAAATAAACTCAAATACCATAACGGCACATCTTCAATGCTGCAGCACCTGAGAAAAGTGACATCCAGGTTTCACAGATCCGCCGCCAGACACAGCACGGTAAACTATTGGATAGATTGGAATAATTTTGAATAATCTTAACTTGCACAACTGTTTTAAGCAAAAGCCTGAAAATGATGTGTGTGATGTGTGTGTGATATTCGCATTGCATTATGAAAGACCTGTCAGAGTGCACAGTTTAATAGAAAATGGATAGAAATGATGATATTCTCTGACCAAATGTGTAGTAAACGTGAATACACCAATATTTTTCCAAATGTGCACCTTACTGGTCATCACATGTTTCATCATAAGGACATAACTCTTGCTTTGAGTTTGCAGGTTTCCATGGTTACTCATCACACAAAGCAAGGAATTATAATCACTGTAGTATTTCCATCACAAGACGGGTCAAATATTGAGTGATAGAACCTTTCGATTTATATGTAGTTTGGTGAGATTAAATAATTATCTTAAGTGAATTTAGGTTTATTTTTATTGTGAATGCTTGCATCTGGTGCCATTATAAATATGGTTGGGAAGGTTTTATGCAACAAGGAGCTTCCTAAAGTTGTCAAACATTTATTATTAAACAACCCTCAACTGGAAGAAGCTACAGAGCCATAGCAAAGACATAAACATCCCTGTCATTACAATTAGTCCGTTATCATGCAGGGGGATGGTTTGTGGAACCACAACTGATGTCCCTAGACAGGTGTGCCACACAAGATTTCACACAGAGCTCTCAGACTAATGATAAGGAAGGTAAGAGAGAAGCTGGCAGTCACTCAAAAAGAGTTGCAGGATGAACTGAAAGCAACAGGAACATACATCAGTTACACGGAGCAATAACCAATGAACTGCATCGCAGTCTCAACGCTGGACTCCTGCTAAAAAAAAAAAAGGAAGCACAGAGATGCAAGTCTAAAAGCATTAAGACAAATCAGAACAATATGGAACAATATACTCTGGTCGGATAAAACAAAAATAAACTCTATCATGTTTGGAGAAAGAAGTGGTTGTGCATATGATCCCATGGACACCATATCCACAGTGAAGAACATCATGATATGGAGCTGCTTCTCTGCAAATGTTACTGGGGCATTACACGTCTTTGAAGGAGATATGAACGGAGCGATGTGCCGGCCAAGAAACTGAATCTGGGCAGAATATTTGATCATTTCAGTTTTACAGTGACCTCAAACATACAGCCAAAATAACTCGAAGGCCTTTCAGGGCCTAGCCAGTCTCCTGTCTTGAATCGCAGTGAAAATTTATGGAGGAAATTTTTTGAAATTGCGAGTTCATCAGCAGGACCCTTGTAACCTTGGGAATTGAAAATGATTCACTGAGAAGAATGGGCCAAAACTGAACCACAATGCTGTAAAACGCTAATTCCTTCTTACCGTAAATGTCTCAAAGCGCTTAATTGCGAACAACGGCTTTGTAACGAAGTACTAATGTTGGTTATTTGTGGTGTCTGAATACCTTTTTTTCCTTTTTAATTTTGTTTTTTTAAACATATCTTTTTTTTTTTTTTAGGCTTAATAATATGAACAAAAAAAAAGTATGTATTCATAAGTACAAAAGTCATTAGGTATGTAAATTTGAAGTGGATATATGTACTGTATATGGAAGTACATTTAATGACAATGAAAGTTTCTGAATACTAATTTTTCCCTTGCTGCATATACATTCTTTATATTCTTTCTGACTCCTGCAGACGTAGTGGAAACTTAGTGTGGTGTTACATGATGGCAGAAAGGCTAACCATCTGTGATTTGCATGTGCTGTCGTCAGGAGTGAAGTGTTGGAGAGACGGCAGTCGAGGTAATCAGTGCACTCTTGACCACTTGCAGCTTGTCTGTAATCAAAAAATGGTATTGATCAGTACATGTTCTAATCAGATGGACGTGCCCTAGCAGCTGCTTGATGGTCTGCAATAATTATCTAGCATGGTGATTGCCCGTATGCATGAGGTCGAAGCATGCCAAATTGACAGACAGAAACGTGTGAAATACTGGACACCCTTAAATGCAGACAATTTGTGGAAATCCTCAGAAGAATGTGTAACACAGTCATCAATTAATTTTCTCAAGCAGCATTTTTTTTTTTCTAGTTAGCTCTTCCTTTATTGGGTAAGATTTTTCACCATGGTATGGAAAATGTGTGGGAAACGTATCAAAGATGAGTGCGAGGTGGTCTTCAAGCCTTAAGTTTTTGAGGCTATTTGGGTATGTGTCGAGCCTTGCATGCACAGGAAGTCAGTGAGGAATATATGGTGTTGAAAAAGAAAAGCCATGCCTGACGGTATTTTGATGCTGAGATCAGCACCCGTTGTGGTGTGCAAGTAAGTGAGGGCTGAAACAAATCTCTGGAGTGGCGGTTTTTATTCTCATGCAGGCAGAAGCAGGCACTCGGGTATGAAGGAGATGATACATCTCCAAAAGTGTCTTTGAGCACAAAGCAGGTGCCTAAGGTTTTGCATATTGAGACGGTTTTACGTCATGCTACATATGGCGAGTCTCAACTGTTTGTTCTGGGAAGCTTTTCAAGTATCTGTACTTAATGTTAGTTTATAAACCTGCATTAAAATTATGATCACAGTAAAAAAAAACAAAAAAAAAAACAGTACATTTTCAATAACGTTCCTCATATCTGCTGCTCAAACTGGAGCAGGAGAGCAAAGCAACTAAACAGCATTTTAAATCTTTCTCATTATCATTAACATTAAAAATTAGTTGTAAAGTGTTAGATTTGACACTTAGTTGTTGGCATATTTAATTTTTGGTTTCCAGTCACAATTTTCAGCCTTTTTTTAAAAAAAAAAAAAAAAAAAATCAGTTTCTGACCATTTTTGGTGGTCCACCAAAAATGGTCAGAAACTTTTTTTTTTTTTTTTTTTTTTTTGTTTTAAAAGGGGGTAAAAATTTGAATTGTAAACCAAAATTTAATATTGCAAAAAAAAAGTTGACAATAAAACACATTAAA
>CM074997.1:16784855-16814452 GCA_037576825.1 Pangasius krempfi | reverse complement strand
GATGCAGAAGATAGGGATAGGTGGAGAGTGATGATTTGCTGTGGCGACCCCTGAAGGGAAAAGCCGAAAGAAGAAGAGAACAGTTCAAATTCATAAAAATATACATTGGAGGCACCTAGACATGATAGTTTTGTTCTCCACTAACTCAGTGTAGAGTATCTGACTAGGTCAGTCTGCAGAGCACCACTGGTGGTCATTACTGTTTAGGCATACTACTTTGTGCAGTTTGGGACAACTGAATTCTCCCTGAATGCATGTACTTGCAATTGTGAGCTTAATCTGTGCTTGTGGAGAATGACTGAATACATCCCATTTTGTGAAACATTCTTCCACAAGTAGATCACAAAAGCACTTTCAGCCAAATAAACCTAATATATATAAATATATATATATTTACTCACTCACAGTACTGCTATAACACTAACTACATTATCAAGTCAGTACAAAAACATTTAAAATTTCCAAACATTAGTTTTCTGGCACAAAATTAAATGTTACATAATGTTTGTATGCCAGTAAAGAAAACAGCAGAGACACTTTTCAGGCAAAAAAAAACATAATGAAGGCTGCTGGGTTTTGCTGTAAAATTAAGAAGAAAGTGCGACAGTCAAAGTCTCCAGAAGAACTGTGGCTGGTTCTGCAGGATGCTCAGTAAAACCTACCAGATAATTTCCTTATAAAACTGAACACATTGTACCTTAGACTAATATACTTTTAATTATTATTATTATTATTTTTAAAGCAAAGAGTCGTCCCACTAAATCTTGACTGATTCATTTACTGTTCTTTATACTAATTTTTAATGTAGCGCATCTTTGCTCTACAGCATTTCTGGATGTGCCGAAGACTTGCGTGGTACTGTATATATCTAATCAAAGTCTTATGGGAAAGCATGAATTTGAGATTTCCATTTTCCAGTGTTTGAAAATTCTAACAGGGTCTTGCAAATTATATAGTTATTTAGATGATGTATTATGTACATAGTCCTTTGCATGACTCTGGTCAGTGGTCTGTATGGGCAGTGGTGACTCAGTGGTTAAAGGCGCTGGGTTACTGATCAGAAGGTCAGGGGCTCAAGCCCCAGTTCTAATAACATAAAACTCCTAGCAGGGCCGTCAGGGAAGACAGTTCCAGCCTGTGCATGTAATAACAGACTCCATTTTGAACTACTGTTTTAGTGTTTGTCATGTAAATGGCTTGTGATTGGGTATAAATCAGTCTGCAGCTATTCTTACGTTTCCTTGCACACTCAAAGTAATGGCTCTGTCGCCATCACATGGGTGCCCATGGTAGTGCACCTAAACCTGTAGCTCCTGCTTAGTTAGCTCTAATATAACTGTGGAAAGTAATACTAGGGACTAAACATCGTTTAATTTATTTTAAGAGTTTAAGTTTTAAAAAGTGTCAAGTACCACTTCGGGACATGGAGAGAAGACAAAGTGGCAAGTGTTTTACTGTATAAGCATATACATATACACATACTTATAAATGTACATTAATATAGTAAAGTAGGGCTGCAACTTCTGAAACTGTGGTTTTACATTTACATACAAGCAGTTTGCAAAAGCAATCGATTTTGTAATTGTTAAACAAGTTTAACACATGCACACTTATGCCTGCATATTTATTACCGGGGAGGACAAAGTTCTGATGCTTATACTTAATTGAAAGTATAGAGAAAATGTTTTACTCAACTAAAAGTATTCAACCAAAATTGTGTGATCAGGCGAAAGTAAAAAAAACAAAAAAAACAACAACTTTTTTTAATGTAATTAAGTAAATGCTTTAATTGATGGGGAAAAAAATTGTCATGTTTTAGTATGAAAAGTAACTTTTACTATGTATCTAAAACTGTTAGATGATGTCAGTCTCTGTAGGTTAAAGCAATATTTACAATATTTGCAATATTTACTATTAGCAACAATCTGACATGCTGCCTAGCCATTTATGGTAGCTAAGCTAGTGAAAGCTAGTCCAACCTGGCATTAACAAAGCCAGTTAATCTAAATTGTTGCTAGTTGATGTTAGCCAACTAGAAAAATTTTTCAACCTGAGTTCATGCATTCTAGGGAAGCAACAGGGACACCTCATTCTATACGAGTCTTTGCTTACTTCAGCACATGCAGTCTAGTGGCTTATCTATATTCAGACGCACACAGATAGCAAGTAAAATTTTTTGTTTTGTTTTTTTATTTCTTGAAAATGTAACTAAGGGTATAAGTATTCAATTTCAATAATACTCCAGCAAAACATAAATACAACAAAATAATACTTGAGTAATTGTACTTCTTATTATACTTAAGTATTGTCCACACCGGATTATTACACATTTTCTTGTATAAAATACTTCAGTTTTGTGGGTTTTAGACTGGCAAAAGTTATTACAGATGATGATGATGATGATGATGATGATAATAATAAAAAACTTTATTTTATAAAACACTTTTAAAAGCAGCTTCTCATAGTGATGAACACAATACAATAAAAACAATACAAAATCAACAAGCAAATGCAAGTTTAAAAAAATGTCTTAAATTGAACTTTAAAAATATCGTAATTCTGAGCTTCCCTGAGTTCAACAGGCAGAGAATTCCAGAGGACAGGAGCATAGAAAGAAAAAGCCCGATCACCCATAAATCTTAGATGTGTTTGAGGAACGACCAGCAAGTTTGACCGAGAGGAGCGCAATCTACGATTAGGAGTGTACGGATGTAACAATTCTGTAAGGTAATGTGGTGCCAGGCCATGCAATGCTTTAAAAGTAAGCATCATAATTTTAAAATCAGACCACTTGGGGGCATCAGCTCTTTGTTTGTGTACATCAATATCATGATGATGTTGGCAAAAACATGGCATAACTTGACAGTCAGTACTGTGAATCTAAAATCTTCAGCTATAGTTAGTATGTGCACCAAAGTACAAGTAGTAATATCTAATGCTGATTGGGTGTGGCTAGTTTTTCAACTTATTAGGCATAGAGAAGAAAAGAATAGTTTTGTTTTTTTCTTGAAACTGTTGGTGGGAACCAAATCAGTCTTATGCCCTGATCAGCTGAAGATTTTCCTTTACATTTGACTGACTGTCTAAACTGACCAACAACTGAGACAGGATACAGCTGAACAGTTGAGGGTAAAGGGTCTTTCACAAGTATCCAACAATAGTAGCTTGGTAGTGCTGGGATTTGATCTCAGAAGTACAGTTAAAAAGTAAAAGCTCATAAAACCAAATGATCAGTTAGACCAAGCACTTTCTCCGCCATTGAGTATATTTTCAGGTTGTCCATTCATGTGAGATTCTCATTAGCGAGATATCTCAAGAACAAGTGGTTGAATGTTTGTACAATTTCTATGCACTTATCATTGTAACCAGCAGAAGAACTGATTAGAATTTGGAATTGATCCAAACAGGGTCAAGGTCACAGCAAGGTGACTGAAAATGTTTGCACAATACTAGCTTCCTTCATGGTTGTTGTTTATTTTAACGGTATTTCTGGCATACAAATTAGTAAAAAGGACTAGACTTGGTGGCAGTATTTGACTTGTTTCATGTTTAAACTCTCATATGCTATTGCTTGTCAAAATGATGGTCTTTTTACTGTTGTGATTGACAGTTGTGACAAAATGTGATTCGTTTATCTTGTCAAAACTAGAACTCCTTTTGAGACAGTTAAGCAAAACAAAACTACTCAGTGTTTCTGTTGGAAGTACACAAGTCCACATTTACACTAACTATAAAGGTATTCATAAGATGAACCTTTTTTTTATATATAAGACCAGTGAAATGAACTGTCCCTGAGTAGATCAAACTGAGATTATTGGCAGTATAAGTACACTACCAAATATTTTTAATGTAATGCTACGTTTTATTGTCGTCCAAATGCAGATCAAGTTTGCATTTGCTTCCCTGTATCGTTATCATGGATGTTTGTTGGATTGTATTATGGATTGGATGATGGTGAAAATGTCACTTTGTGCTGCATTATGATTGACTAGTTATGATCACAACTACTAGTAATGATGCACCTGGAATTCTACAAATTAACTCTCAACATACGGTTTAGTGTTGACTTTAGGATGGCATTCAGCTGGTATAACTGGTTTTTGAAGTTGTAGTGTAAAATATCCTTCCTACTATGAGCATATGCTCATAAAATCATAAAATATAAGCAAATTCTATGAGTAATTACTAGGTCATTTGACATTGGGCATTTGGCACAGGACATACACCAAGTGCTTCTGGAGCTGTCAGAGGTGGAACCAGTAGGTATTAGCAACAGCTAGCTCGTTTTATAATTAGTGTTGTTTGTTGTTAGAAATTTGCAAACATGAAAGCATGATGGGATTATGAATCAATACGAGAAGGCAAAGGTATTTTTATTTATTTCATTTTCTTTTTTTTTTTTTTACTTTTAAAGAACATAAAACAGTATTGTGGGTTTTACCACATACACTATGTATTCACATAATACACCAAACAGCTACAAGGAGAGACCAAACAAAAGAGAAACTTTTTTTTTTTTTTTTTTTAAACATACTGCATACTTGACATGAAACAATAGAACCAATAACAATCTTTAACTAATAGGAATGTAGCTGCCAGATATTTGTGTTGTTTTTTTTTGTTGTTTTTGTTTTTTGTCATTATTTAATAAGTAAAACTGGGCATGATCATGATTTTGATGCTGAGTGCTGAGAGATGGGGACAAAAAGCATTTGAGCTCGAGTGTGTTTGTGTGAGACAGTAAGGAAGGAATGCCTGGGAATAATCAAGAGAATGGAAAAAAAGGTTAACAGTCTATTCATCTTCATAGCATACGAGCTTAATTTTTCTACCTGTATAATATCATTGATTCTAAATATCTGCTTCAAGTACCATTTTCAGTTGTTTGGGATTAGGGTTTTTAAAAAAAAAAAAGAGAGAGAGAAGGAGAGAAAACTGCCAAAACATCTGAGTGCTTTTGAAATCATGATCATAAGCATCTTTCAACATGACTAAGTGAGGAAAATTTGAAAAAGCAGTCAGCACCATAGACATTTCCTATACACTTAAAACCAAGACAATGGCTCATATAAAGATTTTGAAAACGACATAGCTTTTGCTATGCTCTGCATTTCTACAGTGACCTCTACAGGTAGCACCATGGTTAAAAATTTAACTTCTGTCAAATATGAAATCAAGTGGCTTCAATAAAACACAAACCTGAAACACAATGATCTATAGAGTTTTGCACCTTAAGAAGAAATTACATTTATGAAAATTGCTAAGGTGTAAAATCACATGTCCTATTGAAAATCTGTTACAGTGCAAGACACATGCACAGTCTTTCACGTGAACAAGGGCTTTTAAATAGGAAATCCTTTTTTTTTTTTTTTTTTTTTTTTTTTTTTTAAGCTCAAAACACATATCTGTGACCAAGGGTGTACAGGATTATAATTGTATCATTTCACATGATAATATCCTGTGAAAACCTCCAATTGTGTGTTGCTGTAGGTTTTGTTCTCAAGTCTGTCTGGGTCATGTGTTGAAAGAGGAAGCTGCTATAGGTGCTTGTTCAGAGGTATCGGTCTAAGTACAGTACTTATTAAAAAGAACAGCAGTATACTAAGTACAGAGGATACACAGCAGGGCCCATAAGTGTCAGAGAATGAGTACTGACCAGGACCAGCTTTCTTCTTCTAGTATTGAGGGCTTAACATGCTGACAACTAAAAATTAAAGGAATCATTCATGATTTATTCCTCACCAGTTAAATAATCTTACCTAAATATTTAATTATTTACATTTCTATCTCTCCCAATAAAATTCCATTAAAAAAAAAATTAGGATTCAAGTTGTCAATATTCCATTATCATTTTTCCTCCTTAAAATCAAGATTAAAAGTGCTTTTATAAAATCTTTTCTTCTATTTACAATTTGTTTAAAATGAAACAAAACAATTACAGCAAGCACAATAACAATCATCATAATCATTATAATGTAATAAATAATAATTAAAAAAAAAAGTATATAAGTATATGGATGTAGGCCAAAGACCTACGGTCTCTAGAGCCCATGTATTAGTAGCATGTTGTGACTGGGTACAATGTCTCAACATGAGGTAAAGAGCTAGAGGACAGCTTCAAAAGCACCAGACTATCTGTGATCTGTAAGCACCAAGAAGCCTACTGCCTTTTGTAAACCAACTGCAGCCCTTCAGTTCTCCCCACATTTACACGTGAACATAAGTGTTGAATAGGAGCACCTAAATTCTAGGTCTTATGGGGAGATCAGCTGTCAGGGCAAAAGCAGACAAAGAGGCATGGAAAGACTAGTGAGTAGCACCAATCCCCTTGAATGGTTTCTCTTTCACTGAAGCTTTAGCCTGTCAGCTAACTACCTCACATTTTGAGGAGAGTTCTACAACTCCAGCAGTTTACAGGTTAAAATAGCTCATTTGTGCTGCAGAGCACAGGTCCCACTCTAGGTCATCTTTAGGGCATTGTTAGGGTGGACCAAACTGCAATAGCACCTCGGAGAGAGCATTGACTTACTGCTGTCTCATGGATAGGAACTAGATACTGCACCATGAAGAAATGAGTCAGCACCGTCTGGTTGATGATGAGGATGCCTCAGGCAATGACATCTTATCAGGTCAGCTGGTTGCCTAACTGGACCTTTTCTGCTGTTAAAGAGCACCTTAGTCCAGTGCCGGCTGCCATGATGATGAGGGCAAATGACAGCTAAGACTGAAACAAAAAAGCACCATTGGACCAGGAAAAAGCTCAGTATTTGAGTAGCACTAAGTAGAAAGGCCAGCATTGGTGCCACGGCTCCGGTCGCTTGTTTTGGTTGCACACCCTGTGACTGCAGAATGGCCCTAGCCCACTTAGAAACATTGTCCTTTTCCAGAGTGTCTTGCTTAGGTTGTAGACACTTGGCTCGCAGTGATGTGAAGGTGCTGTTTCATGAAGAGGTTGATGGGTAAAAAGGCAAAAAAAAAAGCAAGAAAAAAAAAAAGCGAAATTCATTCAACTTGTTCACACATTCTTATCGAACAAGCAAGAGTGATGAAGACAAGGTTGTTCCTCATCAAGGTGGGGGGGGGATCTTAAAACAATCATAATAATGACACTGAGGAAAAACAATACAATTAAAATAAAAAATAGTCATCTTCATAATATAATAACAATACCTGTAATAACATCAACAGTAACAATAGCAATCATAATATTGATAATAGAAATAATATTAGAATCGTTAAATTCACTTAGGGAGGGTAAACTATGGAATCCCTTCCATTTTGGAGAGAACAAGAGCACCATAGGCAGCATGTTCATTTGGGGGACTCCCAAACTGCCACCAAAACATGAGGTAAAAAAAAAAATTAATAATTAAAAAATGTCTCTCTCTATCCACCATCTCTCTGGTTGGTCTGGGGGGAGATACAGAATAGGGAGAGATACAGGGCTATAAAGAGTGAATTTTTTTTTCTATCCTGTACTTCCATTTCCTGTCCCATTCTTACAGAGGTCACATGAAGCAGCTGTAGGGCCCTGTGACCCGAGTGAAGGCGTAGGGTGACACTGTGACCATGGTGGTGGTGTGCTGTGTGGGAGCTAGCCGTGTCACCGATTCCCGCTTGTCCTTGGTTGGCTCAGAGGTGGAACTCACTACTCCATCAGCCCACTTGCGTTTCTTTGCGTAAGCTTTGATGTCTTCCTGTGAAAGGCCCAGAAGAGCTGCCTCCTGTTGCCTCTGCCTTGCTCTCTCAGCCAGCAGCTTCATTTTGGCTTCCCATAGTGCCAGGCCATGACAGGGCTGATTCAAATTCTTATGCTGGTAGAACACCAGGGAGATGCGAGTCGGGTGAGTGCGGTCTGGCTTTTTCAAGGGTGTGGTGGCATGTAGCTCCCGTCTGGCGCATTCAATGAGAATGGAGCCATGTCCAGGAGCCACGGCTACTCCTCCTATGTTGGGATCCAGGAAGTTGTGCTCACTGTCTGACCACACCTCCTCCTCTTCGGGCTCTCGTTCACTTTCCACCTCACTATCCCAGCATGCCTGTCCGTTCATCTTCTGCAGTGCGTCTGGAAACAGACGACCTTCTGGAGCAGGGGATGGATTGCTTCCTGCTGCAGAGGCACCTCCAGATTTCCATGCCTTCTCCTGGAGGCCCAGGGGAGTGGAGCCTCTGATCTCTGCTGCCTCAGCCAGCATCTTGTCTGGGAAAGCCCCAACAGGAGTTCCCTGTCTAAGTCCCCCATGACCATAATCCAAGGACCCTGGCTGACCCCAAGCCCTGGGCTGTGGACTAGGGGCAGGGCTGCCCCAGTGTTGTGGGGTAGCTGGGTGAGGGGAAGGAGATGGAGATGGGCCTGTCTTTAGGGTTGGAGAGGGATCAGGGGAAGCTACAGGAGTACCAGGGTAGGAGCACCATTGCTGCTGCTGTTGGGCATATTTAGAATGCTGAGGTTGGCTATGGTGCTGCTGGTGGAGCCGCTGCTTTTCTGGAGTGAAGGGTGAATGAGCTTGACCTGGTCTGAGATTTCCATCCCAGCCCTTGGATGCTAAGCTGCCGTTGGGTGTGTGCCCCAGCCAGGTGTTGGGTTGTGGGGTGGCACTGGGAGTGATGGGGCAACTTCTTACTTGCCCATCAGTTCTGCTGTCACATAGAGGTACTTCCATGGGCTCCTGCTTGATGATTGGTGTGACACGGTGCATCTGATCCGGAGGTGCAGATGGCATACATTTAGGTGGTGTTGGAGCCTCAGAAAGCTCAGACCGGTGTAGGTAGCTGTGGTTGGCCATGTTAACCCCTTGTTGGCGGTGGTGATCAGCATGGTTTGTTACCAGTCTGGCCTGAAGACTCTGGATACTGGGTTTCTGTTCTTCTCCAGCAGCTTTTGGACAGGTCCCATTATGACCCACATAACCCAAGACATCAGGGGGCAAAAGCCCTTTCGGAGCATAGTTGTAGTAGTTGTAGGGCATCCCTTGGAGGTTCGGATGGAAGCCATTGATGGGGCTATGTGTAGAAGACTGGCTGTTGGAAGGCAGACTACCTCTTGCATAGGGACCAGGAAAGGAAGAGTAGGCACCATTCATACTGTAGGTATCAGGACACATTTTGGCATTCCCAAGGGGTGGGTAGCCATCCAAAGCTCCATTGACAGCCTGAAAGTGGTCAGCTGATTCTTTTTTGATGGTGGGCTTCACCTCTTGTTTTGGAATTGCTGAAAGGAGATAAATAAAAAATTCTGAGCATAGAAATTTCATCATGATGAGATTCTAGATACCAATATAAAGTAAAATGTTAACCATTTTACACTAGCAAATGAATAACTATGCATCATAAGAAGTGTTGAACATCCAGCCGATTACTATGTATCTGCATGTGCAACAGAGTCTCACCTTTATTGCCTTGCAGAGGAACGTCTTTCTTAATCGTCTTTTCGGGTGTTTCCGACAGCTGCTGTTTCTTGTTCTTTTTCTCAGATGCAGCTTTCTTGGCCTCTAGCCGCCGCTGCCGGCAGGACTTGGCAGGCTCTGGAAGCTTCCGGACCTCCCGGCGGAACTTGGTAAGCACCTGGATTGCGCCAGTCTGGATCTTCAGGCGCTGGTTCTCTTCACTGCCAAACTCATCAGTCAAAGATATCTTATAAAGCGGAAGCACATGAAGCTGTTCATCATCTGGGATTACACCCAATTCCCGATTGTCCTCTTTCGTAAGAGTGCAAACCTGAAAACAAGAAATTAGTGTATCAACAATAATTCTAGTCAACAAGAGTTAGCGTTTTAGCCATTTAATATTGTATTAAAATACATAATTGGGAACCTCCTCACTTTATTGTCAGTACTTCACACCTTGAGCTTGGCAAGTTTTTCCCAAGAAATCTCACGATAGGTTTGACTGTAGAATTATTGATTATGGTGACTGTTTTACTAAGTCTTACCAAACATGAATCTTGGTCTGAATCCCAGACTTGTTTTTAATATGTATTTTATTTACTACCAGATACACCAGAGTACATCAGCTCTGACGTATCATAGGTAAATTGAGGTTAAATGCTCACAAAAATGTAACCTTACAGAAAGCCATAGGATAGACATCATGTCAGCTCTTATAATACACATCCAAAGTCCTCAGACACACACATACCACAGTGCAGCCGTTATAGAGGTTATGTTGGTCTTTGTGAGCATGGGCACAGAAGTCCACGCATGCAGTGATGCCAGAAAAGGGCCGTCCTTCTTTGAGCCCCAGCCGACAGTCCGGTGCCACTTTCTCAGTTGCACACTGCAGAAAAAAAAAATGTCATGATCACTTGCAAGAAGCAGTGAGGTGGCTATGATAGGGTGGGTCAGCTTTCTGAGTATTATCCTTTTAATGGTAGTACATATCTGAATCTACACTGCTTGTTCAGTCTGCTTATGCACAACATTTGTGGCAGTTCCGTAGCCTTCTTGTGCTCAGGACAACAAAACTGGTCTGAGTATACTCTATACCTATTCTTGGTTAAGTTAGAAAAAAGGGGGCCCTGGTCCTGGGACGATTATTATTATTTCTGAGAGAAACCTGTGGCAGCTCTTACCTGGTTTTGGTATGCCTGAGGGGCCAGCTGCTTATATACAGGTGCCACTTTAGTGGCCAATTCCTGGAAGTTATCCCTGAGAAGTTCCTCCTGTGGAGTGAGAATCCCATAACATTTGTTTCCAGATGTATTCATTTTTGGGCAGTTGAGATACAGTACAGTCTGTATTATTTAGTATTTCGGTATTGTTTAGCAATAAAACATGAAACATCTCTGGTTGGCTGTGTGATGGTAGCTGTTGGCGTTTACAATCAATTTGCATTGAAATACAAGTGATACAACTTGTTGCAATTCACTTCAGTCCATTAAGAGTGCTGTCATATGATCATAGTAATAAGTCACTAACCTCTTTGGGGTGTTCTCCCTGCAGTCTGAATTTGCGGGGGGTCTTGCTGCGGGCATATTTACACCCATTAAAGTACATGCTCCAAGAACACCCGAAAGAGAATGAAGCACCACAGGTCTCGGAGTCTTTTCCCTGGCACGCACAAGTACGGCTGCACAAAACAAAGCTGCATTTCAGAACACAGTCACTGGACCAAAGAAAAAGTGATGGAGGCCACAGAACAGCAGTTTAAAGCTGTCCTTTATATACAGCGGATTCAATTTATAATCGGGGTTTAACGGTAGGGTGAAGGCTTAGACCATTATACCATTGTGCCACAGTGAACTTTGAAAAATAACAACCAATGGGCTGAAATGATCAGTTCATACAACACACAAAAACTCATTATTGCCAAACTGAAATGTGGCCTGACAATACAAACGAAAGGCGAAATAATACAAACTCTTTATAAATCTAGAACTTTATAACTGATAGAACTGTAACTCAAAATGTCTCTTTTGGGGGTGGGTGATTTTTTTTTCCCTAGAGATGGTAGATCAAACTGGGAACCCTGCAGCTAAGAGGCAGCAAAGCTACCCGCTGCACCATGGCCATAAATATACATAATAGATGTTTAAAGTGCATTTTATGTCAGTGAGTATAAGAAATTCAATTTACTGCAAAGTATATCTATATCTAGCAAATTTCATTCTAGAAGCAGAATCTAGAAGAAATGTACAGGTGAAAGAGGCACATTTTTCCTCACTCACTCGTCATTGAGGCCACAACGGCGGCTGGTGGGATTGCCGTATCTAGTGAGCGTCTCTGTGATCTCTTGATAAAGTTTATCACCAAGAGCCCTTGGGATGCCCTCCCATGCCAGGATGACGACGATGATGACGGCGTTGGCACAGTGGTGCCCAGCCCGGTGCCGCACCAGGCACAACAACTTCTCTTTCTCGCTGCTACGTCGAATCACCTGCAGGGGGCAGACAGAGAGTGGCAGAGAGAGAAAGAGACAAAATTATAACTAAACTCTGTCATTACAGGAATATTGTTCCAGTGTTTAAATCCACACCAGTTTTTAAACACTTCCATAAATCACAGAATGATGTATGCTTTGGAAATTTTCTAAAATTTAGGTGCTACAGTTTGCACCCACATTGTTTCTTCATTGCGAACCTGTTAGAAGTTAAAAGAAACTAAAGCAAAGTGCCCAAGCTCTCATGATTTAAAATTGTCCATTATGACCGCTAAAGCCAGTTTAAAGCCGTGCACATTATATTTGCGTATTCCTTAATATAATTACTGTAGTTTACTATAAGTAAGGAATGAAACACTTTTAGGCTGTCATATTACTAAGAAACCTCAAGGTAAAATACCCTCCGTCCTGAAGACTTTCCTGTGTCTGAAAATTTAGATAGACCTGACTGTTACAAAGCACTGACATTGGAGAGTCTTTCCAACAATGCTAAATAAACATCATAGTAAACTTGAACACATTTTTACACATTTTTCAAATCCACCAGGACTTAATTGTGAAAGAACCAATAATGCATTATTATATGAGCATGTTAAATGTTATTTGTCTGCAATATGATAAAACAATGTGATCATATTGCAGCTTATCATGCGGGATTTATATGAAAGGAAATCTGCTACAAGCTCACACATACCATGCTCATTTAACATTTAACAAGAGGCATTTTTATTGCAGATACTTCCCTGAGAAATTAACAGTGTGAAAAGAATGAAAGTGATTTTTGGAAGCATTTGGATCTATTTCTGCTGCTTTCGACTACCACTCCCCCAGTACAATTTACATTTACAGTATGTATAAAAAGTATGGACACCTGACAGTCACACCCATATGTTGGCCTTCCCCAAACTGGTTCCACAAAGCTTGAAGCACACACTGAATATCTAAAAATGTTTTTGTAGGCTGTAGCATCAAGATTTCCCCTTTACTGGAATTAAGGGGCCTGTTCCAGCATGACAATGCCCCTGTGCACAAAGGGAGGTTCATAAAGACCAGGTTTGCCAGGGTTGGTGTGGAACAATTTAAGTGGCCTGCATAGATCCCTGATCTCAACCCCACTGAACGCCATTGAGATGAATTGGATTGCTGACTGAAGGCCAGGCCATCTCATCTGCCATTAGCGCCTGACCTCACTAATGGTCTTGTGGCTGAATGAGCACAAATCCCCACAGTTATGTTCCAAAATTTAATGGAAAGCCTTCCCAGAAAAGTGGAGGTTATTATAACAGCAAAGGGGGACTAAATCTATAGTGCAGTGTTCAACAAGCACATATGGGTGTGATTGGTCAGGTGTCTACATACTTTTGGCAATATATTGTATGTACCTGTCAGATAAAATAAAAAGGTCTCCACCTACAATATATGACTCACCTATGCAAACACAATTTACTGCAAATACTAATATGGAAGTAGACACTAGCAACGGCTGAACAAAGAATTACCTTTCCACAACTATTCTAGCAGGGATTTTTTTCTGTTTTCTGTATTAATACGTTTTTCATTTCACATAAACACAACAGTGTTATCAAAGTTTTAATGAAATATGTTTTAGTATATATCATCATATGTGGGTGAAATGTTGCTATAAGAATAATTTAACATCTGCACCACTGAACCCATTAGCATAGGGAGAGTGTGAGCTGCCTGTGTGTCCCTGCTAAGACACAGTGCAAATCCCCTGCTGCTTTATAGCCTTTGGCTAATGAGAACAGGTTGCCTCTCAGTGAACTGTCCATTGCTACTTCTGACTGATGAATGATTAACCTGTATGATTCCAATAATCCTTAAAGATCAGCCATTTACGGTTATATCAATTAGACACTCGCGTGCCGGTACTTGTGTGCAACATTTCAGACTCACCCATTTTGCAATAGGACATCCCTGGGAGCTCTTGCCTTCTCTTCCTGTGAACACTACCTTCTCTATACGGATAGCCTCACCCTTCTGTCCATACCTGCAGTGGCAAACACAAAGAAACAGGTTTACTTTCATTTGCACCAGGGCTATATTGTAGCTTCTGTAGAATGGGATGTTGATCTTGAACTGAAGGATTAGTTATTAATGATGGCATCATTTTAGATAATTAAGCAAGTCATATTGATGGCGACAAAACATTCAGCATTTGGACTGTCAAATTGTTCAGCAGTTTCCCCCCAAATGGAGCTCTTTACCATTTTTTGTAGCTTTTGTGTAAGAATAACTGCAGAATAACCTGCCTTGGTGTCCAAGTTATTTAGAATTTCTTTATGAATTGTTTTTTCTGTTACATGCCTTGAATGCAAAGGCCTTAACTCTTGTTGCAAAACTAGACTGTATGAATATCTTTTGAACTACAGCTACACATAGAAGTACCCAGAAAAAAAAACAGTTGTTTTTATGAGCTATCTGGTCCCAAGCACTATTCACAAGTTCTTGCTAATATTCTCTTTAGCTTAAAAACATCAGAACTGCATTAGATAGCTGAGAATCCTCCATGTGTGTGCGCACATGACTACGTGATCCTAATTTTGTGAAAACAAGAGCGTATACATACAAGAGTGTGTTACACATGTATGTATCTATGTATCTATATATTAACAGGAGACAATAAGGGCATGCATTGATGATGGCATTATACTAAATGTGGAGTCCTTGCAAGGCACCCCTACCCCCACCCCCCCCAACATGGTCTTTTTTTTTTTTTTTTTTCCCCCCCGGAAGTTGGAACATAATGACAGCATCAGTGAGGTTTAACACACACACCCACCATGCATTCATCAACAATCACACACTTCAGTAAAGAAAGGGTGGGGTGGCCCTAGCTGGGTCAGATGTCATGTCAGGATCAGCTTAGGGTCCAAAATTTTGAGTTCTTAGGTCAGTCTCGAAAGCACAAACGGATGCAACCCCCACTCCCAACTCCTTTTCCACTTACACCTTTGGCCTGTTGGGGTAGTGTGACTCAGCTCTGTATTAAGATTACTGAAATACACCCACAGTGTGGACACTCACACTCTTCTGTCTTGCTTTACTAAGTAAATACCATCATTCCTCTCTCTCTCTCTCTCTCTCTCTCTCTCTCTCTGTCTCTCTCTCTCTCATCTGGCTCTGCTGACGGTGATTATTTCCTCTTTACTCCCACTGCATTATGGGTCAGGGATTCCCTAGGGATGGGATCACAGAGAAGCTGCAGAAGGGAGGAGGGGAGGGCAACAGAGAGCGGGAGGAGGAAGCGAGGACAAGAAATGAAGCAGAGCAAATAGAAATGGAGAGGAGAGATTTTTATCCACAGCTGTGCAAGAGTCTCGTGCCAGGATCTTCAAGCTACAGCTCTCTTACAATGCTCAGTGCAAAAACAGACACAAGGGGAACTACTAAAGCAAATTATACACAGCCAGGAACAGTTTTTCTCTTGTTTAAAGTTCAGCACCCAATAGATTTAACAGCTGAGCTTGCAATCATGTCTTTGTCTTCATGTATGCATGATTTCTGAGTTTCTGTTCAGTTATAATGCACTTTTCTATACAGCTTCATTTATTAATGAGGTTTCTGGGTTGGCGTTAGTTGTTGCCTCACAAAATTCCAGTGTCTGAAGACAGAGGAAAAAGTTAGTAGGATAGGAAGCAAATTATATGAAATTGATTGGATCTCATCTAGTAAGATGCCAGTTAAGAGGTTTGTTGGATCACGTCCATCAATTACAGACCAATTACAGACATGAATACAATTTGGATCCTGCAATAAGTCAGTTACTAAAAAATGCATTAGCATATGTCAAATGCTGGAATTTAAATTAAAGCGAATTGAAGCATGTCCTACAGGAATTTAATATGTAGGTTATACTCTAGATCAGGTGCTAATTATTCATAAAACTTTTTTATGAAGCAAAAAGTAAATCTAGATTAATTTTAATACTAGCATAAGAGTAGAGCTCTTAATATCCTTTCTCAGTATCCATTTCATGGATATGACACTTTATACATAATATATAAACATTAATGCCAGCTGAATCCCTGATATCATGTTCACCCACTGATGGAGACAAAAGGGACACTAGGAAGGGCATATCAGTGTTACTGGGGCTAGACTAGAGTTTCTCACCTGTTCTCCATAAGCTCTCTTATTGAAGCCACAGTTGGCCCTGATCCCAAATGATTGTAGTATGGGCCTTCATCTTTCTCAAGGATGTGCTCTGGGGAAATAATGATAGTTGAAGAGAGACCAGTAAAAACAAATTACCTTCATGAGTATTTTTTGGTCTTCATTTACACTTCATTACACATACATACACTTCATACCCCTAAATTCAGGCAAGTGTATTAGAGCAGATGAGAGCAAGATGATGCGAGTGAAGAACGAACTAGATGCACCCTAATGTCACTGTAGCTTTGGGATGGTATTAAAAAGCGATTTTAATGTGGTGTTTGGCAGAGAGCGCTCAAGGAGTGAGTCATTGTGTGTATGTGTGTGTGCATATGAGAGTGAACACTTGTCTGGAGTAGAGGGAATTTAAGGTCACATTCCACTTTGGGTGTTAGTAGTAATAAAGGTGGGGCCAGCTGGAGGAAGTGACATAGAGAAGTAAAAGAGAAACATGTGAGCATGACAAACCTGTAGGATAGATAGATATGATCCATTATCATATTAGCATGTGTGTATGGGCATACTGTATCTGATTACACTGTTTTTTTCCCCCCCCTGTGCTCTTGGCAGTGGAGTGTGTGTGTGTGTGCAGTGGTTTTACTAGGGAGATTGGTTGCTGGGTGACCTTAGTTCCTGGTGACCGTAATAAGCCAACAAACGTTCAGCTACAGCTGGTCTCACACATTCAAATTTCGTGACAGAATACATACATTTTGAAAACAGTATGGTGTCTTTAAAATAAGTAGTCATACAGTCTTTCTTCCCTTAGAACCTACATAGAAGAGAGAATGAGGTAAATCTACATAGGCTATACAGTTTTCTTTGTTTCACTTTTCTCTCTCTGTTTTATTGTCTAACCACTGTGCACACAACATCACATGATATATGAGCACAGTTTCTTTATCTTTCATGTCCACAGCTCCCATAAGGACCCAGTCAGGCTCTGTCTTTGCTGCTTTGACAGAAGGAGAGACAGAATTGCTTGTAGAGCTCAGGACTGTCTGGCCACCCTTGGTCTAATACGACACAATGGACCCCTTCTGTAAGGGCTATTGTTCCTGCTGCCTACCCCCAAAGAGAGGCACTGCAGCCAGAACACTGAAAGATGAGAGAGGGACCCCAAAGAAGCATGTATTTGCAGACATGGACCAGCACTGCTTGTACAAATGTGCCAAGACAAAATTGATGCAGGATCCTTGAAAGTGAAAGAATTGTTGGAATCTACAATCATAATCTAAACCTGCATGAACCTACATCCAGAAACTGTGTGTGGGGCAATAAAGCAGCAAGTGTAAAGTTCATACTGCTAGGACCTGATAGTAATCCTGTTACACTGTTTATGATAAAGATGTTTTTAATCTAGAATTCAAGGAACTCTTTTCTAGTATTGTAGTTTCAGTTACACTTGAGCAGATAATCAGGGCCTGCAGAACTGTAATTAACTGTTTCAGTTGTGCTACAAAATGGGACAGAACTATGTGAAAAGGCTGAGTTAAACCTAGAAACCAAGGATATAGGGATATACTCACCCACACAATCACAGCTGGGGAACTCTGCTTGAGCATCCTTTACAGGTGTGTCCAAAAGGCTCTTTGTTGGGGTATCTAAATAGCGTAGTGGAGATTCCAGAAAACCTTTTAGTGAAGGGGATGAGGGAAAACTCTCTTTTGTGGGCGTATCTAGAGTCTCCCCTGCAGCGGAAAAATTGCCAGTGGTAGAAATTACCGTTACATCACCTGATGATTCAATCTTCATGCGTTTGTTTGGAGGAGAGCAAGTTGTGGTGAAGGGGTTTACAAGGATTTTGTGATGTTGCTGCTGCAGATAAGCCTCCGTTGCCAGAGCCAGTAGCTGATTTGAGGGCTTAACCTCTACTTCACACTCTTCAATTTCTTGTTTGATGGCAGAAATCTGGTTGGAGAACATGGATGTCTCCTCATTCTTTCCCTCAGAGTGCCTCAGACTGGGTTCAGGCTCGCTTGTTGGGACAGGAAGGTTGTTGGGTTTTTCTATGGATGGCGACTGGGGTCTGGTTTGTCCTGAGTTAGAATTTGGGGGTGACTCAGTTACCACATAAGGAGCAAAGCCCTGCTCTGGAGCATCTGTGACAGGGGCAGATGTGTCCCCAAATTCTTCCTCAAACTGACGAATCAGGTCCTCAAATTTTGGATCCAGGGAATTTAGGCCACAAAGAGGTGGAGTGGACAGAGATGTGGTTGTCTGACTTGTGGAAGCGGTAACCAGGGTATTCTCAGCTACTGTGGTGAGGTCTGAGCTAGTCAGTCCATCCTGGGCAGGGGGCACAGGGACATTAAGAGGGCTGGAAGCTAGGGGGGTGTTTCCAGAGATGGGGGTAGTACTGCTGTTCACAATTGATTCCTGAGATTGGGCTGGAGCTGCTTGGCTCACTACCACCTGAGAGGAGTTATATGGGGGTAGACAGGGAGGCAGTGCAGCCTCTATGACAGGTAGAGATGATGCAGGTTGGGACAGGGATGGTATACTCACTGACATGCTTGATTTCTGTATTGTGATCTGACTCTGTGGGAGAAAGAGAGGCTGGGAAGCCTTTTGCTTGGGCTTTTTAATGATGATCTGTTTAGGTTTAGGAAGAGGTGGGCCCAATGAACCAAGCAGTCCACCCATAGGCTGCTTGAGGAGAGGAGAACTCTGTGTGTTTTTTTTCTTCTTGGGTTCCCTGGGTTCCTGTTTGATGGTTAGAGCACCCTCTGGTGTAGACTGTGGCCACCATTTGCGGAGAGTCTGGCATGTCATTGGTGCTCGCAGATCGAAAGTTTGAGGACCAGAAAAGAGGTTACGTTTATGATGAAGGTGCTGTTGCAGTGCTGCCTGAGTTGAGTACCTAATAGACTGAGAAATCTGCTGGCCTTGAAACTGCTGCTGACTATTTATCATTCTATACTGGCCCATTGCTGCACCTATCTCATCTGGGTAGTCCCCATTGTTGACCTCCTGTTTTATGTGAGGCATCACTGGGTGGTTGTCCTTCAGATATTGAGGTGGGGCAGGAAGCTTGAAGGTAGTACTAGTGTACTTTCCACTGCTGTCTCCCAGAAGCTGTTTCAGTTCAGACATTGGGTCACTGCTGCCATGGGATGGGTGTGGAAAACGAGCCTGAGTTTCAGAATTCAACATCCTTGGAATCCTAGGAGAGCTTTTCTCACAGCTTGCTCCAGTGCTCTGTTGCCACTGGTGGGGTGATGGACTAGGGGTGGATGGGTGTGAGGTTGAAAAGGGGGAGTTGAAGGAACTGTATTGGGAGGAGTGATGAGCAGGACCCTGTGACTCAGGCCTGTGTTGCTCCCATGAAGCAGAATTCTGTTGAGGGAAATGCCCAGAGGAGAACGATTGGGGTATAGTGGAAGCAGATAATGATGAAAGGGGCCTGGGTGATGAAGCACTCAATCGCAGCCCATCTTGGGTTTGAGAGGGGGGCTGAGGTGAAGCATGGTGGTTGGAGTTTTCAAATGTTGACTCGCCCACAGGCCCACCAGTGCCAGATAGTTGGGTCAGTGCCTCAATTGCAATAGCTGTCTGTAGACTGACATTCCTCTCCTTAGCGATGGATAGCACACTGGGAGAACAGGGAATAGGTGGTAGGGGGCCATAAGGTCTTGGGACTGGAGGCTGGTTAACAGGGTTCTGTGACTGTGGTTCTGATCCACAAGAGGTGTTTGCACCATTGGGTTGAGGTTGTGGCTGAGACCGATAGTGTTGTTGCTCTGTCTGAGAAGCACCTGATAATTTGCAAAGACCCTTTGCCTGGCCACTGCCTGCCATTCTGATCTTCTTCTCCAGCCACTCAAGGTAATCAGGACAGTCAGGTCCATCACAGTCACAGTTTGGTGGCTTGTGACCATGACGGGCTTGATTTAAAGCCATCTGGAGGGTGTTCAGATCCTCTGAAGTGTAGTGCTGATCATCACTACTCCATGTTTTTTGCTTATCGCCATCTCCTCGATTAGCCATTTCCTGGTTGAATTTCTCATACAGCTGTGTATTAGGGTTAGGAGGAGGTTGAGAAACACTGCAAGGGGGTAGGGAACCTGCACTAGCTGAGAAGGCCACCAGTGTTCTAGCATTCTCCATGTCCACACTGTTCCCCAAGCGACTTGTGCTCTGGTCACTCCAGCCTGTCTCCTGCTGCTGGGGGGTAGAGGCTCCTTTCGGATTTCCAGGCCCCCATCCCTGTTTCTGGGGAAGACATGATAATGTCTCCTGGTGCTGGTGGCTAAGCTTTGCCAAAGCTCCCCCTTCAAGGCCATTTGTTTCATCTCCATGCTGACTCAGCCCATTGGACAGCTCCTGGTTCAACACGCCTTTCTCCAGGCATCCATGGTCAATTTCCATCTGGCCACTTCTGCTGGGGCCATCCACTGAACCCACCACTGAAACCGTCTGCAAGAAATATAAAGAGATCGAAACATTAGAGAACTCAAACCTGCTAATTCTTAGTGTGTATACAGTTATGACATTCATTGCTAATTTGCTAATTCAGTATTCTGAACCTTTGCCCTAATAGTGTGAACTTGTACACAATATAATTCAAGTAACTACAACCACCATCAGGTCTCCAAACTAGTCCTAGAGGGCCAAGCTTGGTGTTTTCTCTACTTTAACTATAACTGCTAATACTTAACTGCTAATGTTCACACCTTTCCTGATCTCACCCTGGCAACAATAATACGCTATAAATCTTGAGTATCTCCTTATACAAAGATCCTGATGCCTCTTTGAAAGAAAGAAATCCAAGAATTAAAGCTATTTTACATTAATAACTGCCATAGTCCACTGTGATATTGTAACAGTATTCACTTAATTTCTGTATCAGATTCAGTTTGTTTCTTTTTTTTTTTTCTTTTTTTAATCAGCATCGTTCATAGTAGTGGGTCAGAGTAAGCCTTTTTTTTTTTTTTTTTTTTTAAAGATTAGTAGTGCTTGTTGGCTGTTATACTTGACTTGAAATAATAACGCAAAATGACTCAAAACAGAAAATAGTATTCCCATAACATTTACATCTCCTGTAATATTTTGTAGTAATGCACACAGGCCAAAACACATCCAACTGAGTTG
This sequence comes from Pangasius krempfi, assembly GCA_037576825.1. Taxonomy (NCBI): domain Eukaryota; kingdom Metazoa; phylum Chordata; class Actinopteri; order Siluriformes; family Pangasiidae; genus Pangasius; species Pangasius krempfi. Next base: position 16,793,302 of record CM074997.1, on the reverse strand, counting down.
TGATGGTGGGGTAGGTGAGTGTGAGAAATGTTTTGTTGATTATGTGGATACATGTTTTGGGGTTTTTTTTTGTTTTTTTTTTTTTGTTTTTTTTACTTCAAAAAAGAGGATCTTGTGGCTGTGCTCTGACAGTTTCAGAATGTTTGGTGAGCAGCTTCTCAGCTCACACAACTTGGACTACATTTAATACCATCAACTGTAAGCAAAAAAACGTCAATTCTATAAAAGTTAATATTTCCAAATTCAGTTAAGCATCTTGTTCAGTGTCCAAATTATCTATGGTGATCTCACATTTATACCTGTTTAACATCTAGACCTTTTTCCCATCTCTATATAGTAAGTAGCATTCCATCTTTGGAAATATTCTGCCACAGTACAAGATGAATGAATTAGAAAATGATTATAAGAATGCAGACTCTGCTCACTGTATTGCTATAAAGGACACTCTTTAATGTGCATTTCTGTTCCCCTTCTATGAATGGTGTCTACTCAGTTTCCCACACGGGCATGTGACCACTTGGTTATTGCTGTGTATGTGAGTTTGTGTGTGCTTTTTCAGAAGTGTGTGAGAGACAGAAAGCATGGTTTACAGGCCGAAACCCCACTGTTCACGAGTCCATGGTGCTTCTGAAACAGCCAAACCACACTTCTCTTATGACAGAGTTTTTCCTCTTTTTAGCAAAGCAGTGAAAAGAAACACACCATCGAGAGGTAAGGATAACAAATAGCTACCGTAAATGTACCACTCCTTTCCATTCAGATCCATAAGAACACACCTGCACATACACACAACCCCTGCTAATAGCAAAGAATTGTGCTTTGGTGTAGTTCTTCCATTCTGACAGTGTTATGCTGCCAAAACATTAACACGCCCAACCAGAATGGGCTGCCTGACTAGTTTTATCTGACACACATGTTTGTGTAACATAGAGAGCCCTTTAAATACAACATGCTGAAGTTGAGCTCTGGGATAGAGCCATATCATTGCTCTCTATACACAAACACCTATACGCGTGTGCGCAAATGCACACCAGATGCCCAGAGAGGATGACAGCACAAAGCAGAAAGGAGACCGGCATGGAGGGGGGGAGTGCAGGGGGGGATGCCTGAGAGCAGACAGCTGGACACATATCCACACAGATACACACACATGCAAACACAAATACATAACCCCTAGGCTGGTGCCATCACAACACCAATACAAAGCCAATTTCAGAAAAGACAACTGAATAAAAAAGACAGAGGTGTACTTACATTGCGTGTGTGTGTGTATGTGTCCTGATAGAGCAGACGCAGAGACAATGGACGGTGGAGTGGACAGAAAAGCGCATGGAGCGTAGCTGGTAGTGAATCTTTTCTTCCTTTCTCGTTCTCCCGTTTCCCTCTCCGTCTCAGTGCGGCATCCACACGCACACGCAAGTGTAGACACGCGCACACGCACGCACACACCCGTACACACACCTCCCCCACACCCGCTTGTTCTCTCAATCTGTCTTCCTCCAGCCGCCACTGCTGCTGCAATCGCTCTCTCTCTTTTTCCTTCTCACATTATGTCTATCCTCTCGTCCCTTTCTCTATATTCCCTTTTTCTCGTTCACGGTCTGCTTCGTCTTAAACCCCTCCTCTCTCTTTATCTCCCTCTCTCTCTGTGTGTTACTCTATCGCTCTGCTTTCCCTCCCTCTCTCTTCTCCCTCGCTCTCTCTCCCTCCTGTTTCTCCTCCCCCCTCCTCTTTTCAGCTTGCGCAGTGCGAGAGAGGCCATTATCTGACTCACACTGGGCACGTACTATGGAATGGAGGAGAGCGCTGTGAACGGGGGGATGAACGCTAACAGCAGCCGCAGTGGATAGAAAGAGAGAGAATGAGATGCAGAGATGAACAGAGCACCATTTTTACACCAATTTAGGCTTTCTTTCCCTGAAAGAGGACAGGAAACCAAAAGAACGAGCTGTGCTTTTGATATTTGAAGTTTGTTTTGCAGCTGATTTGCCTGAATCTCGAACTGCTCAACAACATGGAGGCTGCAGCTGTTCAATCTTCATGCAGGCTCTCTCAAAGCCCAGGCAGCTGTCATCTGCTAAAAATAATACAGAATAACGCTTAACACAATCGAGTGGCTCGAACCTTTCCCTTCATTTCACAATACATATTGATGCATATTTTTATGTTCTCTTGCCCTGTATAGAGTGGCTTTCGGGAGTCGCTCTTCAATAATATGCTTTGCTCTCTAACACTCCACTCATTGCTTATTTCTCATCGCATCTTCTTATCATGTCTGTTTTTTGTCTCCAGTCTAGTTTCAATAGTATAAGCCTAATAATTGTATGGGCACTGTAGAGAAACCAGTTAAAGGTTGTTGTCAAAGCAGGAGGAGATACGTATGCCATTGTACATATTCAGTTTGGGAAATCGTGGATGAAGACATTTGTGAATGGCCCAAAGCACGAGATACACAGGGCACACGGGGGCAGAGCTAGGCAATGACCAAATTGGAACCACAAGATAACGAGAGACAGGTCTGGAACCAGAAGCAAAAAAAAAAAAAAAGAAAAAAAAGAATGGGAGGAAAGAACAAATAAAATTAAAGAACAACAATCACACTCATTCGCAAAATTGACTGTTCACATTTGCTGCTGAGTTGTTTCCTCCAACATGAAATGAAGGAGGGAAAAGAACCAAAAGATGACACAGGGATGCAGGAACACATAGAAGAGAAGAGTCCAGAGATGAGAAATAAACAGTGTGAGAAAATGGGAAGCATGCCTTGTCGCTTCAAATTACAATGATCTGCCTATCCTGCCTCAGAATCTTCTGCCAGTTCCTACTTTCCCAGTCAGAGTAAAATCTTCCCCTCTCTTGTTTCTCCACCCCGCTAACTACCTGCCCTTAGCTGCTCAGCTGTTTCCTCCTTCATTGGCTCTTTCATCTCTTTCACATTTGCTCTCTCCTTCCACTGCTAGCTGAGTCTCAGAGTCTCTATAAACCGATGGCTCCAGAGAAGAACAGCTCACAAGTTAGCGCACGGCAATCGCAGATGATAGCAACGTCTCGCTATTCTCTTCTCTTTCCTAAACAACCTCTCGCTATTTTCATCATTTTCCTGATGCAATCGCTTTTTTGCTTCTCCACAGTTCTGAATCAGACGGATGGAGAGTCTCCGTCTTGCTCTTTCACTCTCCAGTCCCGTCACTCCAATCAGCACAGTCGACACTGGCATACAGCAGAAGCAATGCAACTCAAAACATGCACACGCTCGCACACATGGGCGGAAGCCAAAGAGCAGAGGTAAAACTGCTCAGTCACTGGCAGTGGGTAAGTGGGTGAGGAGTGAGAGCACGAGAAAAGAGAGAGAGTGAGCATGACATCACTGTTACATCATCAGCATTCCTCCACCACTCCCCCCAAAGTGGGTACAAGTGGGGTAGACGGATGTGTCATATCGCACAACATGAAGGTCTCTACCCCGCCTCATACACACACACACACACACACACACAAGAACATTTATTCACCCACCCACCAGTCTGATTACGTGATCCTTTAATCTCTCCGAGTGACACAGCACTTTCATAGTGCATAGTGAATTCTTTCTGCAGCTAGGCAGCAGGATGCTCACAAACAAAAGGAAAGAATATTCACACAGATATAGCATTCAAACGAGATTTCATCATGCAAAACATGATGACTAAAGAAAACTTAAAATACCAAGAACTGCATTGAAATTCATTGTCATTTATTAACTGGATCTTTGGAGATACATTTAATATTGAGTGCCACAAGGGCCACAAAAGGTAACTGATGTATGGAAAGGGAGTGTGGAGAAGCAGACTACAACGTGTATCTTTCTGAAGCTTGTGGCCAGAAAGTATACAAAGGATAATGTGTGGGGACCGGCATTTCTCAGAAAGGTCATAACCCTATACATATGATACATGTGAGATGAGAGTCTGAGGGTCTGATGCTTAATACAACACCCAAATGCTCTAACCTAAACCTCCCATATTATGAGTCAGTACTCACAAATCTTGAATCAAATGTTCTAACCAAACACAATCCAACAATTTAGTGGAACACAATCCAGTAGTTCTAAACCAATACTGTAACAGAATACAACTCAGTATTTTAACCCAATACACCAACACGATATTCACCAAAGACAATGTAATATTCCAGCCTAATACTCTGAATAAGTGAGTATTTTAACAAACCTCCTCAGTCCTAGCCAAACCAAATACACCAAACCCAAGGCTTTAATCAAATTTTAAACTGATTTTTCTACCAAATGCTTTAAACCAGTACAGCAACCTAAAGCACCAGTGCTCCATTTTAAAATGTCAGGCAAAATGTACATTTAAGGCATTTGGCAGATGCCCTTATAAAAAACGACTTGCATTAATCTAATTTATACAACTGAACAGTTAGGGGTTAAGGGCCTTGCTCAAGGGCCCAGTAGTGGCAGCGCTGGGATTTGAACTCACAAACTTCCAATCAGCGGGTCAGCATCTTAAACACTGAGCTACCACTGTCCGGTGGCACCAGCCCAGGTTCACAATACTCCCACCTAATATTCTAATATTGCTGACAAAACTACAATCAAAGGAACTCACATAGTGTGCATCCACTATACATCTACACACAGCCATAGTCTCACACCTATTATTTTGGTAATAGCACAAGATATCAGGCCCTGTGGCTGTAAAATAATCAAACCCAAAACATTTTAACAAGATAAGCATTACATTTGGGACAAAACTGCACAAGTGGTAAGTCCACCATTGGGAAAAGAGCCTAAGCCCCAGTGGTTCTATGTCTTGTCCTTGGCTAAGGTTATCTTACATTATGACTAGTCATGCTCTGAAAAGAACAGGATCTCCCTGTTCTGTCACAACGTTAGAACCAACAGCTTCTCAGCTAAATGCTTTCTGCCTCAGTTGTAAGTTCCTTTGGACAAAATCATGTGTCAAATTATGAAATACTTCATTTCAAAGATTGGACATTTTCACCAGACATAGGTATGCGTAAGTAATAAAAGCCACATAAAGAAGCTTGGGTACATGGCATTTTCCATCAAGCACACTGGCAACAGCTAACCAGTGAACTGAAAGCATGGAGCAGAAGCATTTAAGGATAACTCTCTTGGCTTGCTGAGCCTGTCGAACAAAGCAAGAGAAACCTACAGTAATATCAGTGGAGATGATTTAATAGTTGTGGAAATTGTAAAAGGTAATAAGAAAAGACATGGAATTTTAAAAAAGATTAAGTAGATTATCATTGATACACGGCTGGGTACTGTAGAGGGCCATGTTAATATGTCAACTGTTTTAGATTTTTAGAAACTGGAGTTTAGTTCACTGAAACCTACCTGAACAACTGGAAATGCAAGACAATATAAAACAAAAACATTGCCCTAAAGTCTATGGAACAAAATGTCTCCTGTGTCAACAGAACACAGAAAGTCCTGTCACTTCCTCCAAAAATGAAAAAAAAAAAAAAAAAAAAACCCTAGAAGTGACATTTGCATTTCCTCTAAACAAGTAGCAGTCGATAGATTTGAAGAACTCACAGCTAAACAATACATAGGTGTTTGCCTAATTACAATAAATTATAAGTATGCATGGATGAAATTAAACCAATTATCAACACACTGGCAAATAGTCTGAATGTCTAAAGCTTTTAATTTAAGGCACAGTTTTGGAGTGTGATTCCCTAATTGATAAAGTTATTGCACCACCATTTAAGACTGTGTAGCTGCTAAACAGTTCTTAAATGCTTTAAGCTTGGCTGTAATTTTTAATGCCCACAGGAAAAAAATGTCTAAACCTATACAACTCGTCTGTGAAGTTCTACCTGAACTTTAAAAAACAAAACAAAACAAAAAAACAAACAGTGAACAAGTCAGAAAATGAGGTTTAAAAGTATAAAGGAGAGAGTATCCCTTTAAATCATAAGACACCAACAAGCTAGCCGCAAACCTCAGGTCACAAGACACCGTTATGTTACATCATCAAGGATGTGAAACTGAGACTTTACACTTGGATGTATGCACACAGAAGCAAATACATGTGCGCAGTCATACACTGCGTTTGTGAACTGTATGGAATTACCCAGACTTTTGCAAAACAGATGTCTCATCAAAGTTATAATACAAAGTAATAAGATGAGCAACATTTTTATACATTGTAATAACAGTGTCAGTGATGTAGAAGAAAAAATGAAGCTCCCTGGACCACTGGACACATGGACAATTTTTTTTTTTTCTTCAAGACTTTATACTCCAAATGTAGATTACATATAGAGCATGTGTCAAATATGGCCCACGGGCCAAATCCTGAACAAAGCCTAGTTTCATTTGGCCCTCGTGAACTTGGAAATAATAATACTGAAACAGCCGGCAGTATACTACTGCTCAACGCAAGCTCACATCTCATAGTTCTTAACTAAAACCGAAGCGTGGCAGCCTGTTGTCCATCCGAAGGGTAGTTACCATAAACCACCATATATACTGCACAACGGTTTCTCCTGGTTTGACCATGGTCTGAAATGCAGGTTAAAATCAATGCCTTTGCTACACTTGAAGTAAGTCACACTCGCATCTTAAAACGATTCAGAAGCACTGTGCTGTCAGTGGCGTGACCAGAAATTAATTTCACGAGGATGAGGAAATGTACAGAATAAAATCACAGTTAATTTCCTGATCTGTACAATTACACTGGTCTCACATCCATATTTCTGTGCTTATAGTGTGGTTATCTGGGTAGGAGCATTCAAACAGAAACAGGAAAAATGGATCATCCCAATTGGCTAATCCTGTTTCTCATCACAACTGGTTTCCAGAAAAATGTGGGGAAAAAAAAAAACACTTTTATTATTGTCAGTATAATAAAATCTATTACCTAATAGTGCATACACTTTAGTAGTTTGTTAGCCCTTCTGTTTCCCTATAGAAACATCATATTCTAAGTTCAGAACCTAGGTTATTGGTGTTAGCGATTTTTTATTTATTTATTTTTTTAATTATTTGATTATGGCTCACAAAATTGCTAGTGTGACCCAGGCAGAATTTGAGTTTGACACACCTGATACAGAGGAAAATCGCAGCATTGGACCTGAAGGATGACAGCTATGGATCTATGGGCATTGCTCGCTGTTTTTAATATCAAAAAGTGAAAAAAATGTCACCCTCTTGCTAGATTAGCTTTTACATAGAGTGAGACTAGAACAGAACATTAATGTGTGACATATAGTGTTGATAAAAGGTATATGAGAGGAAATAGGGACATCAACCCTCTGACTGGTGATGGCAACATGACCAATATTATATTAATTAGAAAGTAAGTCAGGGATTTAGGTTTCCTGGGGCTTTAGGAATTCAGCTTTGTGATATATTCCTAAGTTAAAATGTAAACAGGTTGTAAATTCTATATATTGTTTTATATACACACACTGCTCAAAAAAATTAAAGGAACACCTTTTAATCAGAGTATAGCATCAAGTCAGTTAAACTCCTGGGATATTGATCTGGTCAGTTTAGTAATGAAATTAACAACAGGTGCACTAGATGGGCAACAATGAGACGACCCCCAAAACGGTTTTACAGGTGGAGGCCACTGACATTTTTTTTCCCTACTCATCTTTTCTGACTGTTTTTCACTAGTTTTGCATTTGGCTAGGGTCAGTGTCGCTACTGGTAGCATGAGGCGGTACCTGGACCCTACAGAGGCAGCACAGGCAGTCCAACTCCTCCAGGATGGCACCTCAATACGTGCCATTGCCAGAAGGTTTACTGTGTCTCCCAGCACAGTCTCAAGAGCATGGAGGAGATTCCAGGAGACAGGCAGTTACTCTAGCAGAGCTGGACAGAGCCGTAGAAGGTCCTCCAGTGATGCCCTGGTCCAGATGCGGGAGGAAATACCCCAGCACACCATCCGTCGTCTCATTAGTTTACGTTGTCAGGCATACAAGCACGTGGGGGCCATACAAACTACTAAGTGCCATTTTGAGTTGCTGCAATGAAATTTCAGCAGAATGGATTAGCCTGCTGCGTCATTTTTTCACTTTGATTTTCGGGGTGTCTTTGAATTCAGCCCTCTGTAGGTTGATCGTTTTAATTTCCATCAAACGATGTGGCATCCTTTCGTTCCTAACACATTACCCAGTCCATATCAGTATAGATATCCAGCATTATATTTTTCCCCATTGAGATCTGATGTGTTTTCAAAATGTTCCTTTCATTTTTTTGAGCAGTGTATAAAAGTCTTTAATGAGCACAGCGGTTTAAGCAGTTAGTGACGTCAGAATAGATGCGAAGGGCAAGGAACAGGCAGATAAACAATAGCGAGTTCACAGTCACAACAGTCTTTACTCACTAACAGAATATACAGTCAGGTCCATAAATATTGGGACATCGACACAATTCTAACATTTTTGGCTCTATACACCACCACAAT
>CM074997.1:16766788-16782891 GCA_037576825.1 Pangasius krempfi | reverse complement strand
TGTTATAGATGGTCTTTATGATGACATATACTGTATATATATATATAAAATTTGTTACCAATATTGTTGATATTTCACACATAGACTAAGTAGTTTAATTCAACTTACCCAGAGGTATCCCTGAGGAAGCGACGTGCTCGCTGCAGAGAAACCAAGTAGAGCACATTGGACTGGATTGTGCAGTGCGGCTTCTAGCTAAAAAAAGAAAACATTATTTTTTATTGACAAAGTCATACCTTCTAATAATATATTTTCAATGTCATTGTAAAAGTTAATTCAAACCAGCGTATCTGTGAGCATTCCTGAAGTAGTCATCCAAAATTCCTGAACAGATCATCCAAAAATGAAACATTTACACAATTTTCCCAATATAAAAGATATCAGGTCACTTGAAAATTGCCTCAGTCCTCCAACAAAAGGTGGTGTTCATAAGGCTACGTGACATCTACATAAGCCCTTTATAAACCCACATCAGCTGTGATAGATGTCAATTTTGATGTCAAGCTGACTCCTGATTTCTGTTGACATAATGTTGTGTTATGACACCTTGCCAACCTGCATTAGAATGTAATAACGACTTCATGAAGTGACATAGCTCACCAAGTGAGGGTTAATAGGAAAATTGAACAATGGTAGCACTTACAAAAGTTCTTCAGTGTCTTCTGTAATTGGCATTAGCCAACTTGAACTTAACTGCTTATAACACTGTGACATAGTGGTTTTGACACCGACAGTCATGTCATTATAATGACATTAGTATCAGTTACGTATATTTTCTATTACTCCTAGAGAAAGTTTGGTTTTAATGTTTGCTGTGTCACATAAACGTCATCATAAGTACACTGAGCTACTAGATCAACTATAATTCTTACCTACTTATGTCAACCATAGCACAACCTTATGTCAAGAAGAAGCTATTTCACCTGACTTACGTTGACTCAGGAGATCAGAATTTGCAACATGTGATGTCTGTTGTAAGTTGAATTAAGGTGGAAAAGTGTGTAAATTTCATTTTGATATTGATGTTTTTTTGCATCATCTGATATGATGCCAATCTCTCTGAGGCTTCATGTTGTGCTATAAATAATAATTTTGCTTTTGATAAAAGCAACTCCCTTTGTTTAGCAAACACTGCCTTTTCCATCAAAGCCTGAAGCAAAGGACGAGCTCCAATTGCTACATGTTTAGCATGTTCAGTCCAAATTTTTGAACATGAATAAAAATAGTTATTTGTTCCGGCACTCCTGAAGGCATTCTCATTTGGAGAAGGTAGTAACTAAAGGTAGGCCTGAGAGCTTTTCACAGCAGCTAAACACAGAGTACTATAAGCGCAATGAAAGGTAGGCCAAGGCTCTTTCCTGCTGCAAAAAAGTGTCCACATTGTTAGACACTAAGGTCTAAATGTTGTTTATGCACTTTGCATGAGTGCGTCAGTGGGAGTTGGGGCATTGTGACTGTAGTTGCTGCTGACATGGTTTCAGATCATTGAAGCTCAAAGCCAAATGGGAAAAGTGTCAGCCATAAGAAATGAGCATGATGCAAATTTCGCTTCAATAAATAACTTAAATATACTGATGCAAAATATAAATATAGGAAATTGACAATTATTGAAACAAATACCAAGCATATATATATATACACATACACACACATACACGTATACACATATATATACACACACACACACACAGTACAGTAACTCTGACCATAGACTGCGTTATTGATTCTGACTGGTCTAAAGCTGTTCATTAATTTTCTATAACAGCAGCTCTGACAGTAGTTCTGCAAAGCAAGGCAAATCACGAATTTACATTAACGCATTTATTCCTTCTTCGTACAGTAACAAGACAAGCTACATTTTTTGTTATTAAGACAAAAATTCTGAGGCCTGTGAGGGAACAAATGTTTATAACTGCTATATCGTAAGTGACAAACAAAAATATAGCCAACAAGTAACTAAAGTAACTAAAATATGTGATGTATCTTCCTTTAATTAATAAAAAACTCATTAATAGTTGCTGTGGTAATTAAATTGCTGCGGTAAAAGACTTCAGGACGTGTTGTTATTAGAAAATAATCAACTTCAGGGTGGTATTATTTACCATTAACATCATACCACGTCATGTTTTTGTTCTTACGTAGTGTACTTTTTTGCGATATTTGTGATACAAAGCCGGCGCGCATTTCAACACAACGCGAATGATGACATCAGCTGATGTTTGCAGTCGAGTTTCGTTCACACAAGTAATGTGACCTTTTTCTGCTTTGCAAACCATTTACATTTGGTGTACACTCTTAGCCAGAGTGATTTATAAAACTTGAAAACAGCTGAAGGGAAACAATAAAAAGTATTGTGAGAATTTGTAAGGATTCAGAATCTGACAGAATCTGAGATTTTTGCAGGGATGGAGTGATATTACCTCTAAGACAAAGACAATTTCAAACCTATGAACATAAAACAATAAATCCAAAGAAGTCTGGAAAACCAAGAAGCAAGATCAGATCAGAAAGTAATATACCTGCAGGTTTTGATAATGGAAACAGTTTTATTATATAGGTAGGATTTTTTTTTTTTTTCAGTTGAAGAATGGTAGCATATTTTTAACATATACTGTAAATTTGTATTTTACTAACCTGGAGAATGTTAACAGTTGTTTTTAATGTAATTTTAAATGCAATTACTTACTTACTTTTTGTAATAGAACAGTGGGCACAGATTCACAGAATCTGGACAGTTGAAGATCTTCAGCTGTCCACAGTTTGAGTGAGTCTGTGCCCACTATAACCTCAAATTCCTTTTCTTGGCAGACAGGAAATGCTTTTCTGCTCAACACAGTTGTAAAGAGTGGTTATTTGAATTATTGTAGCGTTCCTGTCAGCTCAAAGCAATGGCTGAATGAAAGAATGAATGATTGAATGAATGATGGTACGTGTGTGTGTGTGTGTGTGTGTGTGCTGACAGGTATTTGTTTGCACTGGAATTTTTATTTGCAAATGTTTGTGACTTTAAAGTTATGTTAGTAAGGTTAATACAATCTGGTACAGTGACTTTTTTGTGTATTGGAAAAAAAAAAAAAATGCTGTCCTCATTTTTACAAGCTACCTCCTTTTTCTTATTTCCACATAATTATTAGGTGCTAATACCTACTTACAAATAGCATGGATAAATATTAAAAGGCACATGACATTAAACTTATGGTTTCAGAAAGATATGGATTTTCAATGTGGTTATGGTTTGCTGCATAATTAGCAAAAAATTCTACACCAGTCCCAGACCATATAATTGCCAGAATTTTACAATGTTCACAGACCACAAACAGCGTCTCCATCGTAATATTTCACGAGAGAACGAATGCTGAGCGAAGCGGCAGAGCAGAAGGTATGTGTAATTGCATCGTGGAGAGTTTTGTGTGTGTGTGTGTGTGTGTGTGGAGGGAGGGGTGGGGGGGCGAGGTGGGTGGATGTCAGTGTGTCAGTATCTGTGCAGCTTTAATGCCATTTAATGTTGCTGCAGAGGAAAGTGAGCGTCAATCACTAGTAATTTATGACATCAATCACGCCTCCAACCCCCCCTTCAGCAGAATGTACGTGCAAATACAAACACGCCAAAAATAAAGTGAGTCAGATGACTGCCTGAGGCCATCTGTCCGACATGAACACTCCTGCCCCGCCCCCCACACACTTGAATATTGAATCACCTCGTTGACTCACAGTCATCCAGCACATTCTGTCCTGCTGCTGGCCTCATTTTTATTCATCTTCCCCTTCGCCATCTAGAACAGATATGTTTAATTGGTAATCAAACATCAGTCATGACGAGAGCACACACTAGCAGCTCACAGTGGCCCGAGCCATTCGAGAGTCTAGCTGTGTGAGATGCAGGCAATCTTTGCAGGTGGAGATTGCTTTGTCTTTGACCAGTCTCCAGTGAATAGCAAGTTGTTCTATCTGGCTATCTACTCAATCTGGAGGCTCCAGCAATGGACTACATGATTCCCTGCAGTAACAAATGTATTCTGGATTCTCAAAGGGCATCTCGCAGACTGCTGTCCAGATGCACAAGTAATATAGCAGCTCTCAGTCTATCTCAGCTACAGTGAGGGGGGGTATTTTACTTCTCCATGTGGAATAGCTGTATGATCTGGTTTACTTCTGTCTGCCGTCTGTCTGCAGGGATGTACTTCCTAACATGTGACACTTGATAATTATATGCAAACAATTTATTTAGCTAGCCCTAGGCCTACATATATATAAACTCTCTCTCTCTCTCTCTCTCTTATATATATATATATATATATATATATATATATATATATATATATATATATATATATATTTTGTTCAAGAGGATTAGACAAAACATCTCCAAAAATACTGATATGTATAAAATAAAACAATAAATTGACACCACTTGAGAACTAATTATAAGCTAGAAAAAGCATTTAGTTTAGGTTATTACTTTAAAAAAGAAAAAAAAGAAGTATCCACACGTCACAACATTTAAGGGTAAACGTTTTAGTTAAAAAATTTTTTTCATGAGTGACCCTGATTTGTGCTGATTGAACAATAGTTCAATACTATATATGGAAATGTTGTGTATGTTCTCATACACACTTCCTTTGTTTATCATGGAGACCTAGATGAAGATCAGTTCAAATTTTTTCGGAGTTATCTGTGACCATTTTAGGAGTATCTAAATCCAGATCATTCTCATTCTTTTGCCTATTTCTTTCTCCCACACCAGCACAATCATGATTAATCATATAAAGGTATTTATATTCATATCATATAAACATGTCTGACCCTCATCAGCCTTTCATCAGCTTTTCTAGGAACAGTACAGGTGTGAGTGAGATCTAAACGTGACTGACCTTGAGTAGTAGCATTGTAAGTCGTCCAGCCAGATCTCTGAAGCACGTTGATGAATGTTAGCTTAAAGACGATCTGTCTTTCTCTTTCAGTTAAACAGTCATGCCTGAGTCATCAACCTCACTCATCTCTCCATCTCTCCCACACACACACACACACACACACACACATACATACTGACACAGCAAACACTGACATCCACCTCCAGGCAAACCTACACACATATAAACACAGAGTCTCTCTCACACACACAAACTACTAATATCTCATATAACAACACCTGTATGCCACACAGACCATTTATTAGTTAGCAGATTAGTTAGCCCAGATCATTATTCCATGACAGAAAGCTTCTGTGAGTCACCAGCAGATTTTCACTTTTCATTAACTCACCATACACACCATAAGTGGCAGCTAACTAGTAAACTTATTTGACATATTTCATATGGATGTAGTGTTTGGGACTGGTTCCTCTGCATTTGATTCAGTAAAGTAGAACATACAATTATGTAGGTTCTGCCAATATTTAACAAACTTTGCACAGCTTTTCACAAATGTTAATTAGCCAAAACATGTTTACCATCCTATGTTTGCTTCTTCAGATTAGCACTGGAGCTACGAGGCTGATGTAATGGAGTTTCAACTCAAAATATGTAAATATCACCATCATTCGTGTCTTCAGTAATGCCACTAGAGTTCGTCAGAAAACCTTGAAAAAGTGTAGATGTCCAAGCACTGAATGCATTTGTTAGCACAGTTTGTTTTTGGATCTACTGTTCCTGTTTTTTTTTTTGTTTGTTTGTTTTTCTTTGTTACCATTACATGAGGACAAATCAATTTGAGAGAAACCTCAAAAGTATTTAAGAATTTCAGGAGCAGAATGCTCTATAGGTGGAATGGTGGTGCAGTGGGTAGCATTGGTATCCCATGTTCGTGCGGCGTTTCTCCCGACTCCCAAAACACATGCAGATAGGTGCATTTGTTATGTTGAATAGCCTCATTTGTGATCATGGGAATGGTTGGCACCCTGTGATGGACTGGCGTCCTGTCTGAGGTGAACCTGCCCTGAATAAAGTGGTTACTGAAGATGAATGAAAGACTGTTCCATCTAAAATCCTAAAGGATACTTTAGTTGTTCCTCAGGGGGAACTCTTACAGGTTATATGTACAACCGTACTACAGATCTGAAAACGTTCCAAGTAAGACTTTTTAAGAAATAGGTAAGGACTCTTACTTATCCAAAGCACCCCTGAGGAAGTAAATTAAGAGGAGATATTTTTTCAGGGATAACAGATTTTCGGCGCATGCCTATTGACAAAACTAAAATAAAATAAATAAATAAATAAGTCATTGCGAAACATTGTAGCAGGTGATTATAGCTGGACCTCGTTAACAGTTAAATCCAACCATATGCAAGCAAAGGCACATGGCCACAGAAGGACACAATGTTAAGGATTAATGTCAGTGATGTCATTAGGATGGGGTCGTTAGTAGTGAATGAATGTTTTCTTTTTGCACCACCCATGTACTAATGTAAACTTCAACCTCTTTCAATCTTCTCTCATTCTTTCCGTCTCGTCTCTTTGTTTGTTTACCTTTTCTCTCCTTCACTCTCCATTTTATTCACTTTGTCTCGCTCTTTCTTTTGTTCTTTGTACTTTTATCATCCCATCTTTCCATCATTTTTGTTTCTACTATCGTATTGATGCACCATATTTTTGACCTGATGCATTTGTCTGTGTGTGTTACCTTTTTGCCTAGTCTGACACTTGGCACGTGTAAGTCGGCACGCAACACTAAGCCCCACACAACCCCGACCCCCCCACCCCCCCAAACACACACACACACACACACACACACACACACACACACATATATTACTCATACTCATAGGGAGAAAGAAAAAACGATGGGGGAAGGGTGGAGCCATTCTCATCTCTCACTAAGGCAGCGGGACAGAAGGAGGGGGGAACCTGCAAAGAATAAAAGACTAAAGAGAGTGCTCTTTGTACAAAGAGCAAAAAAACAGGCGAAATTTGAGGAGAGGGGACACACGAGGGGGAATGGAGAGAATAAACCAATGCAAGAACAACCTCAATGAACAATAGTGCTGGGAGAGAAATGAGAAATGCGCATGGAAAGAACCAAACACACAGCAGAATTTGTTGATGTTGCTGATGTGCCTTGTAAATGAAACAGGCTGTTGGGTGATTTAAATCTGAGGCCAAGAGGGAATTTGCAAAGCAAAACAGAAGGGTTAAAACACGAGACAGTGTGAGAGAAAAGCAAAGATACATTATGGCTTAAACTAAGTCATTGCAGTAGACTATTGTAATATTCCTAAATAAAGAAAAGAGGGGGAGAAAGAGAGAGAGAATGATCTTGTTCCAGCTCTGAATGGTGGCGTGTTGCCAGGGTTTTCTTTCTTTCCTCCTCGCAGGAGTCAGGCTAAGATTAGCTCCCCATATGTTAGAGGCAGACGTAGCCGCATTTAAAGGGCCAGTAACTCTTTATGGATCCTGTTGCAGTGTGGACTGCAGTATTGCGTGTGCTGCTTGTAGAGCGCTACATCACATCACATCACAACAACCCCAGTCATCTAATCACAATACATTTATGGCCTGAACAAGATGATAAAAACGCCATACGATGATGATACGATGATTTATAACCCGAGGCAGTCACTAAAGCATGATCACTGGATCACCATACACAATACTTATTCCTCTCAATGAACTCCAGTCATTGAGAGTTTCTGCAGTTGTCTGCACTTTATGCAGATGGTGGTGATAATACCCCACCTCTTCATGTCTCTGTGATAATCAGGGAGAAGTATTGCTATGCATCAAGTAGACCCAAAGATCAACATCTATCTCATGCAGACAAAGCCCACTTTTCCAGCACAGTGTAACTTATCTGCCCTGGTGTTATAAAAAAAAAACGATGCCACAATTCTGATTTGAACAGCATAGATGAGACACTCAGACAGCATTCAGCTTTCACAAACTGCTGAATGAGAGTCACAAACTACTGTACATACTGTACAGTAGTAAAGCAGGGAGTGTGTGGGCATACCAGAGAGACAGTGCAAGATAGAGACAGACAGATCAAGAAATAGATAAGGAGAGAGCCTTGTCCACAGTAACACAGGTAAATTTGAAAATGTTGGTTTTATGTTTTGGTCACACTAGGCTTTCCCAACGCTTTACCGTCCACGATGAAATGCGAAAATGGCATGCTGTGCATGCGCAGTGGGTGTCTGACCCATTTTCTGTTGTTTGACAACATGAACAAAACTTGCTTTCTTATACAAAGTAGTCAAACAGGAAATTAAAAGCCCTAATACAGAAAACCGCATCGCAACAAGGCATTGCACCGCCATCTTGGAATTGTGGGGATCACATGACAATCATACATAATTATTTTAGGAAAACTACCGTTTGGAGAGAATGTAAGAGATTCCAAAAAAAAGGTGGTTTCTTTGGTGGTACTAAGCACCGTTTTAGATCTGTGTCTACAACAAAAAACAAAGATGATAAAAAAATGTCTGTCAAAAAAATTCTGACATTGACATTGACATTGGGACACACTAGGACACAGTGAACAAGACTGCTTTCACAGGCACCAAGGTGTGTACACAGATGCATACGACATTTACACACAGTGAAAACAGGAAGCAGGGGGCCCTAAAATCGTAGAAAAAAAAAATGCCACTTCTAAGAATTCCAAGAACAGTGAGACAGAGTGACAGTAGAAAAAACAAATGTGCATCAGACATCACCGCAATGGTGGAGATAAAGATGATACACACTGGTATAAATCCATGTCCACATTCAGTCAGTTAAAGCTATGGAGAGAGAATGATTAATCAGCCAGGCAGCCTAAGGAATGAACTTTACTCTCACTGCTTGTCCTTAATATGATTTAATACTGTATGTATTACATAATGCCAGAGAATAACCTCAAACTGAGCTTACGTGTGCTTTCTCAATGAATAGCTGAGGTAAAATACATTCCTCAGACTTAAAAGCCGAACAATAAGACCCTGAAACGGCGCCCGGACCTTCAACAGCCTTTTAAATATGAAAACCAACAACTTCCTGTACGTTCCTTTACCTTTAAACAATCTTTTACACACACATGCTCAAAATTTCCCCTACTTTCTACACACACACGCGCATACGCTGCTGTCACATGACCGCAGCCTCGAAGGCGGTCTTGTTCTATAATTGTAGCCGTGATGTCATGCACCACTCACTGTTGCCACAGAAACTAGGTCAGTGTTAACCCTTTCCCATAATGCCGCGGGGATTCCGCGCCATGCAAAGGAGAGAAAAAAAATATTACAAAACACTTTCCACTGGCCCCTTTAATGTGGTACACCAGCTTTCGTTTTAATGAAATTACACTGTGTTTATTGTAAACAATTCTCACACTTCGAATGGATCTTCGTGTCGATGTGAGCCAAAACACCTTGGCGTTCTCGTAAACGCCAGGCAAGGGGGATTTTAATCTTGAATCGTGTCTTTTTGTTTATTTTTATGAACTGCTGACTGAATGGAACAAAAAACTGAACAATTCATGACTGAAAGCTGACAGTGCTGAGAATTAATGCTACCCCCAGCCCTCATGCTTCTCAGCAACTCTCTTTATTCTTCCTATAATTATGTACTTGTTTTTCATCATGATGCTGGAAACTCAGATTCACAGCAAGTGTATCTGTGCTTGAATGGGTTTCTGAAGTTGTTTCAGATCAAAGCGTCTACCATCAAATGAGTAAATGTAAAAATAAATAAATAAATAATAATCAGGAAACTGAAATTACTTCAGTTCTCTGGTTCAAGGAGCAACATAATGACCTTCAGTCATCTGTAGGGTGTAAAACTCAGATTTCTCATAGAAGACAAAGACAAAATATTCCATTCACTGTAATAGAAATATACCCATTGAAAAATATACATGTACACTATATGGCCCTTCAGTTCCCTTTATGGATATAATCTCTTTCCTGGACTTGATTAATCCCAAAATTCCATTAGCGCTACAGCCAAAACCAAAAGATGAACAATGGCCATCTTATACAATACCTAGTTCTTTGTATTCAAGTCTCTTTGATCTTGAATGTATAAATAAGTGCTTTCTAAAGGCATCTGTGTTTAGAGGGTACACCTTGCAAAGCCTATTAACAAACTCAAACAGTACTTGATTGTGCAGGATTGAAATATGCTGTGATAGCGCCTTATCAAGTTCTCAGCCTTTTTAAAATTATATTTAGGTACTTTTTCAATCATTTCAAATTGATGAGAGAGCATATGGCTTAATCATAAGCCGCAAACATGAGTGTCTCATTATTAGGAAACTAGAGGCTTGTGTACATATGCGTGTTGATTGTGTGTCACAAAACCACTGTGGTCTAGTTTAAATGTTATCTATTCACTCGTATAAGCCATTACTATAAGAGAAGCCATAAACAAACATTCAGAGGTCAGCTACAAGGTTGGAGGAGGGAAGCTATCCAACATTAAACATTAACAAGGTCAGTTAGCCTGGAAACCAACGCAGATTCAAACCCAGTGATCTTCAGTTACAGTCACGAAAATGATTTGTAGATGAGTCACACGTTCTGTCAGATGACTGCACTTCGGCAAGAATACTTTTAGCTAGTTATAACCACTGAAATAGTGCTGAGTCCTGAGAGATGGAGAATAGCTTTCATAATATCTGTAATATCCATAATATACATAAATTGCCCAATGCCGTTGCCTCTGGACAAAAAGAGACAGCAGAGCGACGGAAAGCGTAACACAGAATGTTAAGCGGGACACCGCCGTCTGAGCTGTCAAGGCCTGGAATAGCCATGCTACAGGTTACTCCAGTTCATAAACAATCTACCACGTGCTTAACACTGCGCACGCGCATGCATCTGTATTCCCATTACCTCAAATGACTGAGAAACTTTGGTGACCCCGCCTTCCTCTCTCAATTTGTGTGTGAGAGAGAGAGATATAAAAGGAAAGAAAGGGAGAGAGAAAAATTGTGAGAGGAATAGAGTGAGGCCTTCTGCTATTCTCTCTTGGCCAGGGTACGCTCACGCCTCTCTTTCGCTCTTCCTCTTTCCCTCGCTCACTCTGTCCTCCAATAAGCACCAAGCGCGGGGCTCTTTAAACCCGGGCCTGCTAGAGCCCAATCAAAACAGCACCAGCGCTCACTCCGACACCATGCCAACTGAGCGGGCATTCAGCTTCGGTACTCCGCGGAGCACTGTGGAGATTATTCAACTTTCGTTTTTCTTTGACGCGAAGCCCACAAAAGCTGAGACGATGCAGCACCTGCAGTTCACAGGTGTCTGTCTACAGCTGTTTGTCAGCGAAGCAAGTCACGCAGATTAAATCACACTTGAAACATGTCAACACTCACAAGGACACCGAAACTCATTGTGGCCTTGAAACTACCATGAAATGATCATAGAACACAGAAGTACAGGCATGTCACACTCACCTCTGTGGCCAGGTTGGGGGGTAAGGTGTGTGCTCTTATACCGTCGTCAAAATGGTCCACCTTCCAATCCAGTCAGTGAGTAAGAAGAGAGAAAGATAGAGGGAGAGATTAATGTTCAATAAGATGTAGTGATAACTATAACCAATAAGAAGAAATGTAGCTCTTTGTGCAGTCTCAATAAAGCTCCCTTTTTAAGATTTGATAAAAAAAAACAAACAAACATGAATCATCATTTGACCTCCATAGAAGCACAGCTGCCGTGATGTGACTCATAAAGAGCCTTCTGATAATTATGTAAGCTACCCACTCAGCTTTTATCTCATTTTGATCAATGCACATGAATCTTACTCATTGTTTTTTGGTTTATATACTTTTTAACACGTATACATATATGAATGCTTAATGGATATGGGTGTATATAATATAATATAAGAAACTAACAGTATGTATATTAATAATTTGATTTACATCCAACATTATGATGAACAATAGTTTTTAACCCCCAGCACACACCATCTGGTTATTCTCCTGTTCAGTCTTTGCTCTGCCACCCCCCCCCCCCCCCCCAACAAATTAAATGAACACCCCCACCCAACCCCACCACATACACACATACAACTGGGCAGTGTCTCAAATCTGACAAATATTTACCCTCTCAGTCCTGCTGCTGCTTTCTTCTCACCACCAGCTAGTCGTATCCCCATCAAAAGCCTCTCAGCTATCTCTCTGTGTCT
Organism: Pangasius krempfi; assembly: GCA_037576825.1. Lineage (NCBI taxonomy): Eukaryota > Metazoa > Chordata > Actinopteri > Siluriformes > Pangasiidae > Pangasius > Pangasius krempfi. The sequence goes on along the minus strand of CM074997.1, from coordinate 16,770,790 downwards.
TTCTGCTCCTCTCTCGCTCTTTCCCCTTCTTATTTTTCCTCTCTTACTCTCTTTTTCCTGTCCATTCAGGAAGCCATCTTGTGCTTTTTTAATTTTTGATCCTGTTCGTGTGTTCACTCGTTCCTTCTTTCTCCTTCCCTCGTTCTTTCTCTCTCTTTTTCTCTCTCTCTCTCTCTCTCACTCACTTCCTCCCCTTTTCGGGTCGAGCACATACACACGGGAGGGTTTTATTTAAAGCCCATGTGATCACTATCGGCACTGCACTCTACACGTACACACGTACACACGCACACACAGAGACACAGTAATACACAGATATACACACACACTGAACCCCCTCCCTTTCTCTCTCTCTCTCTCTCTATTTTCCCTTTCCTTCTGTCTCTCTTTAGCTAACTGATGTGAATGCCCCCCCCCCCACCACCACCACCACCACCACCTACACACGCATGCACGCACACACAAGCTCACTCATACGCTCCTACACGCATACACACTTGACTACGTCATGTATAAAAGAGTCGAGCCACCAATCGGAGCCCAGTGTCGACTCTGCTGCTAGGGTGAACCACAGACATGGAGGAGGGGAAGAGAGTGAGAGACATAGAGAGAAAATGAGGAAGAGAATAAGAGAGAGAAGGAAGGATGGACAAGAAAAAGGGGGTTGGGTGAACAGAAAGGAGAAGGGGGGCACGTGCTCTGCACAATGTGTGTGTGTTTGTGTATGTGTGTGTGTGTACACATAGTGTGCGGCTGTGAGCCTATGCTGGGGGATGGGACTCTCTCTCTCTCTCTCTCTCTCTCTCTCTCTCTCTCTCTCTCTCTCTCTCTCTCTCTCTGGCTGTCAATTATCTCCTCCGGCTTGCCTGTCCTAAACAATGCCTCTGGTATGTGCTATCACCAGCGACCATCTGTGTCTCGGCGGTTTGCAACAGCCGGACTGGACTGTGCTGAGCTCTGGTGCGCACACACACACACAAACACACACACACACACACACACACACACACACACACACAGTCGGCCTGGAATGCAGGATAACCACTGAAAGCCGCTGACAGTGAAACACACAGCGCAATGCAGCTGACTTAACTCATTACAAACACAGACCTAAAATGATTGTGATTATATTTTGTGTTACCTTTACTGCTTATAATAACCACACATTGTGATTTGAAGATAAATAACACAGCTGAGTCATTCCCATTTGGAAATACAAGTCAGCTGACCTCGCATGTTCATTATTTTGTTAATCATCTACTAAAACAGCTCGTCACGTGACCTCAAGCTGCATGTTTGGGTCTAAATCCAGGGCAAGGTTTGCTCAGCCTCGAGTAATAAATAGAGCAATTATATAACTCGGAGCACAGACACCATTTTAAAAACAAAGGGTCATTGGGTACAAGTTCCAAGCGACAGTCTTCCAGATCCTGAATCTCACACACAAATGCAAACAGCGAACCGAACCTCTAAATCCAAGGACGGAACGACTTATCGTTTCTACACAGCAGAGGAGCGACAGAACAGTGTGCAGAAAAACGCAACAGACCAACAGACCCGCTCATCCGCTAAATGTTAAATTAGAGAACACTTCCTTCATGACCACACCGAAGCAGAAGAGAAAACAAGAGAACCAACAGACGAGATAAAAGTCATGAAGACACAGGAAGAAGAAGAAGAAGAAGGAGAGAGATACGTAGAGAGAGAGTGAGAGGTTGAAGATGGCGCACTATGAGCACTATGAGTAGGCAGCCTTGGAGAGAGGAAAAAAAGAGCGGTTTGGTGACGCAGCAGTTGTTACGCAGCGTGGGAACTCCAGAAACGTCATACGAGTCAGCGTGTGTGTGTGCGCGTGTCTGTGTGTGTGTGTGCGCGCACGTGGTTGAGCTTGCAGGAACCACGAGGTGTTGGGAGGTTGCGCTGTCGAGCACTGAAACTATTCTCTCACTCTCGCTTTGTACGATGCTAGAAAATAAACCCGACATGCAACGTTAATGTTAACGCGTGCTTGTGTGTGTTCTGGTGAAAAACTGAACTCTGTGCTCTGAAGATTCCCTCAGACCGGGGATCCTCCTGCCAAAAAGTGGACGGTCAGACTGAATGCACTGACAAAAGCTGGCGAAGACGTAGAAAAGCTTAAAACAGAAGAGACACTGAATTAAAATGATTGGAGTGATGAAGAAGCCGTAACCTTACTGACCAGTAACAGGCGTCTTACGCAGTTCTTAACGTCTGTAACAACACCTTAAAAAGCCAGAAACAAAAGCATAGCTAAAAAAAAAAAAAGACTTTGAGTCTTCAAACAAAAATAATGACCAGGGAAAATAAAGAATTATTGATATAAAAATATAAAGAGACGTGAATAATAAGTCTTATTACAAAAAGACTGTTCAAAAGGAAGAGATGGACTATTAAAAAGACAAATGTCTTAAAAAGAAAAAAGACAGAAATAAAAGGAGAAGACTCTTCATACGACGGGAAAGATGGGAAATTTAAAAAGGACTAGAGTCATACAAAGGACAAGAAGGTTAAAAAAGGACAGAAGTCTTCACATTTTAAACATATTAAAAAGGACAGGATTCTTCATATGAAAAACAAGACATCTAAAAGGACAGGGATCTTCATACAAAAGACAAGAAATTTAGAAGGACAGTTGAAAAGACACCTTATTGTGAAAGGAATAAACCATCAGCAGGACAGGAGTCTGCATAGGAAGACGACACAAAACCAAAAGGTCCGACATCTTTATAAGAAACCTACAGACAACTAAAATTATTCTTTATACAAAACATAAAGAGGCACAATGTTAGGAAAGTTCCATTTTAAAAAAAGCAGAAAAAAGACAATTCTACAAAAGAAAGACCCAAACGTAGAGGAAAAAAGTCTTGATATGAACTTAAAATGACGGGTTCTCTTATAACAGCTTTAATTTTGTGCCCATGGAGGTGTAATTTGCTAGTATGACGTGGATGTGCAGCTAATTTGGTTGGTAATGACAGTTTTTCCCTGTGTGAAGCACATGTGCTGATGCAGGATATGAAAATCGCCTGTGCTATTTTCCTGACATGGAGTGTAGCCTTAAAAACCCTGACCCATTTCTTATAACATTGGTTTTTGTGGATATTTGTGCTATTAATGTCCTCCCACAGACTCACTAACAAAATATGACAGACTGAATTATTTCATCTGTAGCAGTGTTCTATACACAGTCATCTTTTTTGTATTTTATTTTAAAAATGATCTAAAAAAAAAAAAGTGTTCTGGTTGTGTGGCTCGTAGCTGCAGAGCAGAGTGTTTTGATGCTGTACGGTGATGATACGCAAGCCTTATTCTCCATCATTCTGTCAGGTCTGTTTGCCCATTTTATCGTTTTTGCCTTTAGATCTCTGTGTTTGTCTGATATGAGTGATTTGTAGATTTCTGGATTTTGAACTGGTGGCCTTTGAAATAAAATAAAAAACCTGTACACTTACAACACAACTTTACACTGAAGTCATAAAATCCACAATCTAATCGTATACCGTTATAAAAATGACACTGTGCTGCACAGCACACACTCTGTTCTTAAAGAAAATGAGAGAAGCTGATCTGATTAATAGTGTTTTCATAGTAACTCCACCCCTTTTTACTTCTTCCAGGTCACTTCCTGCCTGAAAATGTGAAAATACAGAATCATAGCGCCACGAATCATATGCCTTTTATGTGCGTTTAAAATGTAAAGAACACAAAGACATCTGGTCTCTTCTGACAGGCTCAAACAAGCAAATCAGCAAACCTCCATCAGGCAGTCTGAATACAGTAATCTCACACACACACACACACACACACACACACACACACACACACTTAGTCAACACACTGTTTCACACGATCCCTACAGAGGGATCATTAAGGCTGCATCGCTAAAGAGTTGTGAGAACTTGCACCTGCGTGTGTGTGTGTGTGTGTGTGTGTGTGTGTGTGTGTGTGTGTGTGTGTGTGTGTGTGTGTGTGTGTGTGTGT
>CM074997.1:16726696-16764583 GCA_037576825.1 Pangasius krempfi | reverse complement strand
TCTCTCTCTCTCTCTCTCTCTCTCTCTCTCACACACACACACACACACACACACACACACACACACACACACAAACAGGAGACATGTGTAGAAGGATGGGTTCCTTCCTCCTCCACCCAACACCAACCCAGCTTTCCTGAACCCCATCAGTCCTGTTTGTATTTACACTCTTTCTGTCCTGTTTCTCTCGGAGTGTTTACTCATGTCGCCCCCGCTTCATCCTCATTCTCTACATTCCACACGTTTTGTTTATTTATTTATTTTTTAAAAGATACTGTACATTTCATCTAGGAGTGCATGTCAAGACAGAAGGAAAGAAAGAAAGAAAGAAAGAAAGAAAGAAAGAAAAGACATGAAAAAGACAGTGGACCATAGATTGGAAATAAAGTAACTAAAAAAGAGAAAAGAAATGTAGAAAAGAAGTCAAAGAAAAAGAAAATTGAGATAGAATGAAAGAATAAGAACAAAAGTGGGAGAAAGAAAGGGGGACATGGAAAAAAGGAACGAAAGGAACGAAAAAAGAGAAAGCTTTGCTTAGGACTGTAATCGCAGACAAATGTTGGTGTAAAATGATGAATAAATAACTGAGTAAATGAATGAATGAATGGAGAAGTGAGAAGCTTTACATAAAGAAAAGAGACAAAGAGGAGAGCTCTTTGTGTCTCAGGTCGACTCCCATACGAGTCACGGGAGCGCCTCCAGAGGTCAAAGGTCAGGCAGCAGCGCACACAAGCAGGTGGGAGGAATTCGGCACTGCTGAGCACGGACCTTTAACGCTAAGCTGTTCGAGGCGAAGCCAATTAGGTCTGAAGCTCAGCTCGGAAATAAATAACAAAGAAAACCTTCAAAACAGCTAAAGTGAGAACAGAAAGACAAAGAAGAATAAAAATGGAGGACTGAGATCTGAATGATTAAAATAATATTAACTTCATGTGTTTTTTTTTTTATTTATAATCTTTAAAAAATATGAGCAAAGTAAAAAGTTGTGTATGAGCACAATTAAATTCACTTGAAAAGAAAAGGAAGCAGTAAAACGAAAAAAAGGGAACTCGGTTCTACTAGTTCCTGGTGTTGAAGATTAACTCCAAAATTTGGTGTTAAGTTACTGCAGTGATTATTCATTCATTCTTCTTCAGGAACAACATCAGGTTCCGGGTGGATCCGGAGTTTTATCCCGGGAATACCGGGCATGAGGTGGGGATTAGAAGTGGATTAGTTTTAATGTAATAGTTTATGTATGTATGTAAGTAAATAAGTATAGATTTGAGTATATTAGCAAAAAGGGTGGTTTTATCAGGGGGAAAAAAAGACTGAAAGAAAGAAAGAAAAATACATTGAAAAGAAACTAACAAAAGGAAAGAAAGAAGGTAAGAGACTAAGTGAAAGAAAGAAAAGAAACAGACAAAAGAAAGAAAGAAGGTAAGAGACAGAAAGAAAGAAAGAAAGAAAGAAAGAAAGAAAGAAAGAAAGAAAGAGATGTACTTTACCTGGAATCAGATTTGTCTCTTTTCTATCTGAAATAATTTTTCTAAAATTAAGAAAATTTTACGAAGTTAATTTTTTTTCCACTGTTACCAGAGTTTCAGTGCTACAGCAAGTGAAAAGTCACCTGACTCTGTGTTGCTCTGTTTCTAGCGTGAATGTAACAGTTAACTCCTCGCTGGGGATTGTTACTTTTGAATAATTTCAATTTTCAACTTTCAATTCAATGCTTAAACTCGTGAATGGGACAAACGCCGCTCTTGGCTTTGCTTTAAAAACACAAAATCACACCTGGATTGTTTACCGGACACAAAGCTAAACCCCGGATTGAGTTTTTCTTTCTCTAACACAAGACTTAATCTGTGTTTAATAAACCAGAGCTTTAAAGCCAAGAATCAACAGTTTGCATGCACACACACACACACGCTGCGACAACAAAAAATAAGAACGGCCATCTTAAAGCACGCTGTGTGTTAGCAAACCGAGCTAATCCTGCAGAAGTTCTCACTCAGGATTTAGACAGTTAAAAAGAGTTTTCAATGAAAGTGTACTTGTCTCTATGTGAGTACTTTGTGTTGCCTGATGCTAACATAGCAACCACTGTACACACACACACACACACACACACAGCTAACAACTGCCACTCAACAAACAACTTAAAGCAAACAGCAAAACAAAGGCTGCACCATCTGGTTCAGTGGCTTTGGGAGAAGAGGAGCTGCAAGAAAACGCAGAGCGAGTCAGGCTAACACACCTTCCAAAGACTCCCTTATAACATCCATTTTTGTAGATGTGACATCACTCTACGATCCGAATCGAGAGGAACTGTTTTCAGTGCGGGACAAGCTGCAGTGCTGCCACAGTGAATACAAAAGATCTTTATAAAAATTATTAGCTCATTGTATTACTCTCTACAGTGTTGTGATGATATTGTATGGTCTTGTGTTCATGATGTTTGCTAGAAGATTTCGTGTTTAATCACCACGTCGGAAGTGGAAATGCTGATCTAAGTTTGAGTCTCGTTTCTCTCATTTGAGTTCGAGTCTCGTTTCCACTGTCGCTGTGCTTTGTGTTGCTAGCTTTCTGGAATGCTCTCTATTTAAAATAAGCATCCACTAATTCCGAAACTAATTCAGAATGCTGCAGCTCATGTCCTTAAAAAGAAGAGTAATGTAATCAGACTTTAAGTTTTACTCAGTTTACATTGCCTGCCTTTGAAGTTTCATTTTGACTAAAAAGTTTTGCTATTGATGCATAAAGCTGTAAATCGTTCCACTCCTACATTTCTTACTAATCTTCTGAAACAGTATAACCCAGTATAAGTGCTCAACGCACTTCTTTCAGGTTTACTATCAATTCCTAGGGTCAGCTGCAGTAGATGATTTCGTTGATCGCCCCTGAACTCTGCAGTAGTGTTCCAGAGGATGTCAGAAATGCAGATTCCTGCTTGAGAGTTTAAAAGAAGCCGTACTGGAGGGACTGTATTGACTGCCTCCAGTATAATTCCACCCCTGTCAATCAGAGCAACTTTAGCTAATCACTTCTGTCGGCGAGCTCATGTATGCAGAAGAGGGCAGTTACCGCCTTTCTCCAAGTGTTAAGCTGTCATGTGACGTAACATGAGCAGCAGTTCTTAAAGACATTTTTTGGCTTTGAGTCAAACTTCAATCAAAACACCATGTTGCCTTGAAAGAATACGTTTCCAACTATCTAGAACTGGGTAAGTCTTATCAGGGTTAAAGAAAGAGCTCGAAGCAAATCTCTTAGACAAAAGTTAAACAGGTCTGTTAAACAGGGTGACTCTCAATAGCATAGTTTTATGGTTTTCCCCTCGAAGCAAACCTGATTCAATCTATAGCTAATGACCAAGGCTTTGAGACATGAGTGCAAACACAACAAACTGGAAATGAGAACAAAGGATTTAACTTTATCATCAACTGACAAAGCAGTTAGTTATAGACCGAACCGTGTTATTTATGGTGTTTTGGCTGATCCAGACCTCAGCTGTGAAGTGAGCAGGATCTCACTAGGTAAAGTAGGTCAGGACAGACAGGGCGTGTGGAGGACAAGTTCGGACGGGACAGATGAGGAATGTCTCAGAGAAAGATCAAAAGCAAGGAGGCGCTATGACAAGTTGTGGTCTTGTTTTAAGATCATTTCCTTCCTGTAGCCTCGTCAAACTCAACGTCATTAAAAAACCAACAGATCTGAAATGACGCAGTCTCAAGACCCCACGTGAGCCAATTGGTGTGTAAAGTAATGAATGATTTAGGTTGAGGGCAGGAATTTACGCTTGCGGCTTTAACTTCATTCATATGAAATCCAAATCTCTCTCGCTTGATAAAAATGCTACAAAAGAGTGGAAACAAACCAGTTCAGAAAGAACTGGATGAGAAAATTCCTTTCAAGACACTTTGTCCTGACAGATAATTAACCATTTATGGTTAAGTTAAGAAGTTTTCGTAACACACAGAACAGAAATTACACATTGAGGAAATAACTTTTAGTGATCTCATGGTTACCCTCTATTCTAGTTTTAACTTAAATCTGGATGAAATCAGGGAATTCAGCACTACACATTTCCACACACAGTAGTGTGTGTGTGTGTGTGTGTGTGTGTGTGTGTGTGTGTGTGTGTGTGTAAATGCAACAGTATACATATGAACCCAAGACAGAGTCAGATACATAAGAGGTAAAGAGATGCTCACCAAAATCAGAAAACCATTAATGTAATAAAACTAAATTCAGTTATCAACTAGTTAAAACTAGCTAACAGATTTTTTTCTGATTTACTGTATATGAAGTTGAAGCTAGCTATCATAGCAGGCAGATGCTGAAAATCTTTTTCTATCACTGAGACTGTTGTGCATGGAGAAGAGCTGTGTGTGTGTCAGTGTTGTCTCCCAACTTGTTGTTTCAGCCTCTTACCTGCCAAGTGACCCTCTTTTTCTTGAGTTCTTCACACTTCCTGAGCTTGCAGATCTGATGTGCGACCTTCCTGTTGATGCAGCTGTTGCAGGTGCCGCAGTTCTCTGTGCGCATGCAGGGCCCGCATACACCACACCTTTTCCTCTTCTTCCGCACAGGATCCTGGGGCATGGAGAAGAGTCCCGCCTGCTGGTGTTCGGTTTGGATATACTGACTCAGAGGAGACACCATGCTCGCTCCCTCGGGTCTGAGGAACACTTTGGCATCCTCTTCTTCCAGGGAGAATTCATATATGTCTGGTGCCAGGGGGGCGAGCCCATTTTGTGGCTTGTGCATGCTGGGAAATCTTCTGCTCTCCAGCCTGGGACTGGTGGTCGGTGGTGTACAAGGAATTCAAAAAGATACAGGAAGGTCACCACACCACGGAGGAGTCCATACAGTCAGTGGTGAGGGTGCAAGTCTGAGGGGTTTAGAGAATGAGGGAAAGAGGGAAGGAAAGCAGCAGAGCCGTGACAGATGTTGCTACTGTGAGAGAAATGTGATACTCATTCTCATTCACCTGTATGGACAGGCGTTGAGTGGATGTAGGAGAAGAAGATCATCTCTCCATACAGCAGCGTGAGGGTCTGGTCCAACCTCAGCAGCTTCACAGGAGCCATTTCTGTTCAGCGCTCCTCCAGCCACCGATGCACTGCAGTATAAGAGAAAAGAGCAAACAGAAAAATTAAAAGAAATGGCTCAATCAAATCACTCTCAGTAGCTAACCCTGCGTTCACTAGCAAGTAACAAGTCAGTCATGACACTTGTAGTTTGTCTCTTAAGGATGTGTCATGACCGCTACTGTTTTGCTAATCATTGTGGTACCAACGATCTCTGCTACTTCCTTCCATGGTTTGTTTTTCTTCGGAATGTGTCTGTACACATTTATGGAGAGGTCGTATATGGCAGGATAAGAGGAAACCATGGTTATACCTTTTTCTTCCATTTTTGTGCATCAAACAGCAAATGGGAACTGAAGTTGTGAGCGGGGATATGAAGAAACATCAGACCACACACACACACACACCGAAGAACTGGTCAGAGTGATCATTCGAGGCAGTCGTTTGGATCTGTTTCTTTATCTCGTCATAACTAATTTGCATAGAATTGAGAAAATTCTTTGTGCGAGAACGCAAATTTTTGCGAGGGGAACTCCCATCTCATTTTTTCCCCCCATCACCATGTCCCCTTAGGGGCTCCGTACAATTCAAATGACACTTGTTGCTGAAACTGCAGCTCTGTGTTACCTACGTACACAGAAAATGAACGACTGCTGGTCGTACTGTCTTTATTAGTGTGAATGTATGTGTAGGGTGAGGTGCATAGCATTGATCTTACTTAAAAAAACAGTGTTAAATAATTCAAAATGTCAAAGTGATTAAAAAGAAAAGTCCAAGGAACTGCAACTAAGCCGGGATAAAACTACACTGGGGCAAAATAATAGGCCAAAAATCATTTCGATATACTCCAGAAATGGGGGGAAAAAATGCATGATCCTGATTGGTTAATCCTCTTTCTCACCATAGCAGCTGGTAGCCAATTAAATGTAATAAACTGAGGGATCTGTTCATTTGAAGTCTGAGTCATAATGATGGCTCATTATGTATATCGTTATAATGTAATTACTGCTCAAAACTTCTGATTTGACATTGAATAATGTTTTTTTTTTTTTTTTTTAAACACAGGAACAGTGCTGTAATGATGCCCGTAAAAGGTACATATACACTCATCGTCCACATTAATAGAAACACCTGTACACCTGCTCATTTATGCAGTTATCTAAGAAGCCATCATGCTGCAGCAGCACAAGGCATAAAATCATGCAGATGCAGGTCAAGAGCTTCAGTTCATGTTCACATCAAACATCAGAATGAAGAAAAAGTGTGAACTCTGTGACTTTAACCGTGGCATGGTTATTGGTGCCAGATGGGCTGGTTTGATTATTTCAGAAACTGCTGATCTCCTGGGATTTTCACACACAGAGTTTCTCTAGAGTTTATACAGAATGGTGTGAAAAACAAAAAACATCCCGTCAGTGGAGGATCTGCAGGCTGATGAGAGAGATCAGAGGAGAATGATCAGACTGGTCTGAGCTGACAAGAAGTCTATAGTAACTCAAATAATCACTCTTTACAACTGAGGTGAGCAGAAAAGCATCACAGAACACACATCAAACCTTGAGCTGGATGCACTACAACAGCAGAAGACCACATCAGGGCACAGACTCACCCCAACTGGACAGCTGAAGACTGGAAAAAGACCATGTGATTTTTTTTGTTTCTAATCTTGAGCTGTCTTCATCTTTGGCTGATTGGAGTGGAACCTAAAGTGGTCTTCTGCTGTTGTAGTCCATCCACCTCAAGGTTTGGATGTTTTGCTGAAATGTTTTTCTGCTCACCATGGATGTAAAGAGTGTTTATTTGAGTTTCTATATCCTCCCTGAGAGTTCAAACCAATCTGGCCATTTTCCTCTGATCTCTCTCATCAACAAGGAGTTTCCACCCACAGAACTGTTGCTCACTCAGTGTTTTTTGTTTTTTGCACCATTCTGTGTAAACTCTAGAGGCTGCTGTCTGAAGGAGGAGATCAGCAGTTTCTGAAATACTCAAACCAGCCCATCTGGCACCAACAACCATGCCACGGTTAAAGTCACAGAGTTCACACTTTTTCTTCATTCTGATGTTTGATGCGAACATTAACTCAAGCTCTTGACCTGCATCTGCATGAGTTTATGCACTGTGCTGCTGACACGTGATTGGTTGATTGGATAACTGCATAGATGAGCAGGTCTGCTCATCTACATACATACATATATATATGTAAGCACACAATTGCTAGAATGTCTGGACCTCAAATCCACCTCCACCACAAGTTACACCTCTGTTCTCTGGTTTAAAGACAGCTGTGATCGAAGTATTTCATTTGTTTACACTCTTATTGTGGAAAATGTGAACTATGTATGTAAGTTGACGCTAATTTTCCTGGTAGAAAAGTACAAGAATGTACAAAAAAAAAAGGACTTTTATGGCACTAAAAGAGGGTCTGCAGAGCACCGGGAGTCTTTTTATAATTCATGCTCATTTACAAAGCCACTGTTGTAAAGAGTACTGCTAGTTGTTAGTTATTATTCAGTAATTACAGTTCTGAGACCTAAAACTGACTTTCAGACTGACTGACTGACATTTAGACACTTAGACACGTCTCCTTGTCTTCACGACATACTTCTGCTGTCAGCTTCAGTGTAGTTACTGAGTAACATTTTATTCACATCAGGATGAATAGCTGAGTGTTAAGTTTGGAGCTTAAGGGGGTTGAAATCGGTGCAATGCATGAGTATTTTCTAATAAGCACACGTTCTGCACACAAGCGCGCGCATGCGTGGTGGTGGTGGTGGTGGAGGTGGCGTACGTGCGCGCGTGCGTGCCTGCCTAATTCTAAATAACGGAACTTCAGGGAGGTCTGTAGTGCGGTATCAGTTCCTGATTAATCTGCATCGCACAGTCAGCACGACTGGACAGCTGCTATGATGAATACACACCACACCCAACACACACACACACACACACACACACCACGCGGTTGTCTTCCGTGAGACGCTCGTAATGGCGCGTCTACCCACGCGCGCAACCAACGCGCGCGTGCTCCTTTGTCTGCAGTCCCGCATCCCGCACATTCCAGTCTTTTGTCTCGCGCTCGCGATAATAACGCAAATCTCATCCGCACGCCTGCATCGCGCCCCCCACCACCCCACCCGATAAACGATCTCTCTTTTATTTTCTTAAGAAAAAAGAAAAGAAAGAAGAAAACCCGCGGCTCGGTTCTAATTGGACTTGTAGTGCACTACAAAGGGTATTAATTTTACACCCTCTAGTGTGGAGTAAATCACGCGCCTCCCTACTGGACATATAGTGCACTACATATCCTGCTGTTACCGTCGTTATATTCTAGTGCATTTACATACAGAGTCTCTTCTCATGCATTTCACGTGGTCATGTGTTTTCACGTGTAATTCAAAAAACAAAACAAAACAGTGGTATATGGAAAAACGAGTGAAGGTGCATTTCATCATGTTACACCTTCATGACGTGAGCAATGTGTGTGACAAAGAAATATTCATGTCACTTGAAATGTAGATCAATAATGATAAATTTGTGTAAGAAATGACAGGTGAAAAAATCAAACCCAACACATAAAATAAGACGAAGGCCAGGACTGTGGTTAGTTTATAAAATAGTGCATGTGCTCTTTCTGGTCTAAAAATAGGCGGCTTCTTCTGTCCCGGTGCTCTCTGCAAGCCCAGAGTCTTTTTTCAGTCTGTGGTGAAGCGGCCGTCTAAAATTAGCCGAACCATCATGCCACAAATACTGGGGCTACTACAAGCCTGAATTAGAAAGCAACAGCGATGAACATGTGCAGGCCGTGTTTACACTTCCTAAACCTGCGCACACTGGTGGACTGGGCTACAAACAGCAGACGCGTCTGAACAATGCTGCAAGGTTTCGATCACAGATTTACATTTCCTCGATTAGAGGTTTATTTTTCAGTATGGGGGTGATATTTTAAATATTTTCAGTGAGGATGAACTCAGGAAACCATGTGAGTTGGGTTGCCAGATTGGAAGTATTCAATTCCATTCCATTCTATTATTTTAAAACCATTTTTCTGTCCATTATAAACTGCACTCACAGACTAATTTACGTTACGTTTGCGAATCTTGACTATTTTCTCGAGTGTGAAATATTAAAAATAGATGAGTACCAGCGTTAAATTCACCCAAACTGGCAACCATAATGACCCAAGGAGCAAGATTATGGCTAAATTAACTATCTATAGTCACAAAATCCGATTTATTAAAGCAAATACTTAATGAACAGACATATTGAAACTGCTCTGTAGCTTTATATCTACATACAACTCAAGTTATATTTATTATTTATATTAAATCCACACATCCATAAATATGGCCACATCTATCTACATCCTTACAGGTTTTATAAACCTTAAAGTCAGCTGTTTAAAGATTACGGTTTGATTATAAAGCATTAGGAGCATGTGTGAGTCAGCGTGGCCCTTGTTGAAGACTAAGAAAATGTAATGATGCGGTTATATAGGTGACTTAGAGCGTTTATAAGCAAAGGGCTGCACGTTTCTGTCGTAGCTACAGACAGAAGAATTTTGTCGATTCTATGCATTGACTAGTGTCTTATCATATACAGTTTAAGGTGTGTACAATTACAGAACTGTTCACTGTATGTTTAACAATATGATCTGGCTAAAATAAAACCGAATCATTTTATAATTTCCTATGGACACGACATCACAGATGAACTGAAGTAACCTGCACTGGGGCGGCTGTAGCCTCCACTTTTAAAGAAAGCTTGGTCAATTTTTACATTTTTCACTTGGTACCTATGTTTAGACAGTGTTCAAAAAAACCCTAGTCTCTCTCACACACACACACACACACACACACACTCTACCATGAAGCCTCAACTGAAAGTTTCTAATATGTAGCTTTCACACCTTCATGTAGTTTACAGTGTTTTCAGGAAAGTGTTGCATTTGCTAGTCAGGTTTTTTAAGTTGCTACACTACACAATAATCTTCACGTTGTCATTTTTTATTTTTTTATTTTTTTAAGCAATAAACCTGTCGCGATTTTTTATTTTTGTTTTTTGGCACAAATATCCACACAGACACATGAGCTACCTCCCAGACCTCTAACTCCAAAGTTTCTAATCGGAACTCTTACTAATACCTGTGCGAAAACTGAGAAAACTACAGCAACATGCGAGTGAAAACAGTGAATAGTAAGCAGATTTTCATGCTGTATGTTAATTAAAAAAAAAAAAAATAAATAAATAAAAAAAATGCAACAAACCTGAATGAGATCTTGAAATGCACGCGCCCGCCACGACTCGGAGCACGTGGCTCGATTTAAAAAAAAAAAAAAAAAAAATCTCACATGCACTTTTTTTTTTTTTTTCCTCCCTACGAGTTAAATGCCTGGGGGCATGTCCCAAACCGCACACTATTTTACTATGAAGGAGGGAAAGAAAGAAAGAAAGAAAGAAAGAAGGACGTCACTAACGGTCGCGCGCTTACAGCCGTGTTGTAACATATACAACCTATAAGAGTAAAAATATATATATATATATTTAAAGTCTTATGCATATTTGCAAACAGCATGTAATGACGCTAAGGAATGTGTTTAGCTATGCATTTTTTATTTTTAGTTTTTTGGCACGTGCCCCTAAAGGGTCAACTTTTGGTGTTAACTATTTAGTTAACTGCAGTTAATCTGACATTTCTCTAATGTTTATCAAGCACGTGACAAGGTGAAGAACGCAACACGCTCCGGGATGAAGCACCCCGCAGTTTGCGTGTGTGTGAATGGTCAAATGTGTTACAACTCACACCAGCCAACAGTGAGTAAATAAAAACACAAAGGTGGAGAAGAAAGAAAGAGAGAGAGAGAGAGGGAGAAAAAAAAAAAGATGATAAAAAGCTCGCGCATCGATCCGATCACTAAGACAAATACAGCAGAAAGTACAGGACTCAGGACAGGCGAGTTAAGATCAGATTATCAGCAATCGATGTGTATTGGACTAATTGCAGCAGTGATGAGTTAATCACTTTCCCTTAGTAGGAATACACACACACACACACACACACCATGCGCTTAAAGACACATCAAAGGGCAACAGGAGAAACAGAAAGTGTACTCACCAAGAGGTCCTGTTTGCCTTTGCATATTCTCAGCATTTTTTTTTTAAAGTCTCTAAACGCTTTAAGTAAAAGAAAAACTAAACACACAGTTTCTACAGGAGATTAAAGAGGCATGACTGCTGATTAAAAAAAAAAAAAAAGAAAAAAAAAAAAAAGCTGAGTCAAGAAGAATGCATTGCTGTGAAGAGCTGCTGGCCAAACCGTGACACTGCAAATTCATTCAAGACTAAAAATCACATGGAGGAAAAAAAAAAGTTTCTGTCCATCTGGGCTCCTCCTTTAAGTGTCCATTGCTCTTAGAGTTTAAAAAAAGAGAGGAGGAGGAGGAGGAGGAGGAGGAAGAGCTGGGGCTGTGGGGCTGAAGGAAAGTGTGGAGTGGAGTTTTATGGGAGCAGAGGGGTTAAAATTTGCAGGAGTGATGTGATTTTAGGATTTTAGACATGACTATACAGCAAATAAAAAAAATAAATAATAAAAATTACACAAAATGTAGAACTCTGCTGTTGTCATGACAGCGTAAATACTATAAAACTACGCAAATATAATAAATACATTACCCGAAATCTTAGAGATATCGGAGAAGTATTATATTTTGTGCACAAGGCACAGATCTGAAACTTTATATAATTACTTAATATCAAAACTTTGATATTAATACTAACACAACTTTTTGCGCTTCATAGGATTAATGCACGTCGTAAATCAGTCATTTGTTATTCATTCTTACTATTATAATGGATTAATAACAATAAACAATGAAACACCCAACATTTACCTTCATTAGAAAAATGTTATCAGCAAATAAAGGTCTAATTATGTCTAATCAAACTGCTTGTTCTGTTAAAATATACAGATAAGCACGGAGACATTCTGCAAGGTGCAGCGAGATAAGCGCCACAAAACGGATTTTAAGAGGTGACGTGAAGACATGACAGCTTTCCTCCATCCGGAGAACCAGATCTGGATACAGGACGTGTAGTATGGATGAAAAATAACAACCTTAGAGCCATAATGAGCCCAGAGACCACAAATCAGTGTTTTGTTTTTTTTTAAAACAGCAGGTTGCAATAATTGTCATTCTGCCAAGTAGTAAAGCGCCGCACCATCAGGTACAAATTCCCGATAAACCGATAAACTTTACTGAAAATTAGCGATGAGTAAATTCAGGAAAAAAAACGAATTTAAAAGAGACCAAAATTTGGTCTAAGTGCAAAATGGAGAAAATGTAACAGTCTGAGCTTATAGGCAGAGCTTATTAAGAGTCAGAGGATAGAGTCAGAGCTTATTAAGAGTCAGAGTATAGAGAGTCAGAGCTTATTAAGAGTCAGAGGATAAAGAGTCAGAGCTTATTAAGAGTCAGAGGATAAAGAGTCAGAGCTTAAGAGTCAGAGTATATAGAGTCAGAGTTTATTAAGAGTCAGAGTATATAGAGTCAGAGTTTATTAAGAGTCAGAGTATATAGAGTCAGAGCTTATTAAGAGTCAGAGTATATAGAGTCAGAGCTTATTAAGAGTCAAAGAATAAAGAGTCAGAGTTTATTAAGAGTCAGAGTATAGAGAGTCAGAGCTTATTAAGAGTCAGAGTATATAGAGTCAGATCTTATTAAGAGTCAGAGGATAAAGAGTCAGAGCTTATTAAGAGTCAGAGTATATAGAGTCAGAGCTTATTAAGAGTCAGAGTATATAGAGTCAGAGCTTGTGGAGTGCCAAGGCTTATGCAGTGAAAACCTGGGAAGAGAAAGAGTTTTTAGAGAGTCATGGGGTTTATGAGGTTAGGAGCTTGTAGAGAGTCAAAACTGATAAGTTGGTATTTATGCAGAGTCAGGGCTTGATTAAGTCAGATTTTAGAGAGTCTGAGCTTATCAAGAGCTAGAATTGATCGAGAATTAATGCTTTAGGGTGGTTAGTCAGAGGTTATGAAGAATTGGAGCTTATTTATTCTTGTCTTGGAGTTTATGGAAAAGTCCAATTTTATGGACAAAGAGTCAAAGACTAGAGAGTCAGAGCCAACGGAATTTATGGGAAAGCAGGAACCCTGCTGAGTCAGCGCGTGTAGAGAGTCAGAACTTATAAAGGCTCAGCTTACGCAGAGTCAGGGCTTATGCAGAGTCACAGCTTGTGCGAGTTAAAGCCTGTGGTGAGTCAGAGAATACCGAGTCAGAGCTTGTAGTCGGAATTTGAGGAGTTTGTTGGGAGTCAGGATCTTAAAATGAGTCAGAGCTCATGGAAAATCAGAGTTTGTAGAAAGTCAGCATACGTGAAGAGTCAGAGCTTGGGGGAGTAAAAGCTTACCGAGTCAGTTTATGGAGAGTCAGACTTTACGGTGAGTCAGACTTTATAGAATAAAAATGTGTAGAGAGTGAGAAATCATGGATATTTAGAGCTTGTGTGTTTGCAGTTGATAGAAAATCAGAATATACAGCGACGGAGCACATAGAGAGTCAGAGCTTGCGGAGAGAGTCAGAGAGTCCGAATTTATAGCATCAGAACTTGTTTTGATTTGTTGCGAGTCAGAACTGATGCTTTGTCATTGCTTACGTACGATCAGAATTTATGAAGAGTCAGAGTTTGTGGGAATCATCCACCAGCAGTCTAATGGAAGTCCAGAGCCTGAAAAAAAAAAAAAACTCAACCTGGCTGTGCTTGGGGTTTTTGTTTGTTAATTCTAAAGCACAAAGAAATGATTTATTTTTTTTTTTTTAAGTTCAGACTTTCTTTTATTATTTTGCACCACTGCAAAACCAGAAAAGGAGAAACAAACACAGCAAACAGAAAATATCCAGTGACAAACAACCAGCAGAGTGTATTTAATTGGTCCTCGTTGCCTCAGTGAACATAGATGTTCACCAATCAGTGAAATAGTGGTTATAGTATTTCCCTCAGAGATACATTCTGGATCTAAGAAGTATGTGTGTGTGTGTGTGTGTGTGTGTGTGAGACAAATCTGTCCAGATGTGCTTGTGAACGGTATAAAGTTGGGGGATAATGCGGTTCAGGACACAGCGCCGATGTCGGCTTGGTAATGGTAGTGTCTCAGCAGTGAAGACATTAGTAAAATGGAGAGCTAAGTGCACGATCAATAAGAAGGCAGGGTTACGGTGACATGCACTAGATATCAGTCAGCTATCCATAAACGTTTGAAGTGTTTTTCCCCCTTCATTGTTAACTGTCTTATAGTTTTCATGTAGATTTCCTGTATATTGTATATGGACTAAGATGTATTGCTGCCATCTTTTATCTCAATAACTGAAGCTTTAAATAAATAAAGGAGACAATTCCATGACTTAAAATGAAAGGTTTTTGATACAACAAGAAAATAATTATAAATAAACTGACTATGTCACCATAGAAGAGAAGCAGGACATCTCAAGACAACGCACTGCATAATTCGTAGGAAGTCTAAGGACGGAGCAAATTTGTTGGATTTCTTATAAAAGTTGTAATTAAAGCTAGGAGCGCTGACTCCGGACATGAGAGCGGGCTAAAGAGCACGCTAGGAAGATCAGTCTGTTCTTCAGACTGTATACACACTACTTGCATGCTTCCCTCATCATCCACACAAGAGAACAGTGGCTACGTTTAAAGGAATACTTTTACCTCAGGAATGCTAACGTTGCTATTATGTATAGGAATGACGCTTAACCAATAGCATTCAAATAGCGTTATCAGCATTTTCCGCCAAAGAATTCCTGTAAATCCTGAAAAATATGCTCCCACTTAAATCAACCCCGTACTCATATTCTCCGTTTCCGAGCCCCCACTGATCCCCCCCCCCCCCCGATCCCCCCCACTGTAACGACCCGCGGTGCGTTCGCTGTCGTTGGAGACGGCTGGAAGCTGGAGAGGAGGTCAGCGTCTAGGTCCGCACCTGGAATTTGCCCGCCTTGGTCATGTACTTGATGCCTTTGAAAGGTTTGTATTTCTCGCCGTACATGTCCAACCGATTTACCTTCAGGCCTTTAGGACAAAAGAGGAAAGAGAAAAAAGTGTCACTGAGAGTCCGTACTGTATAATACGTTACCATGGTGCCGGGATGTGACACGCATAAGCTACATTTGCATGTGAACCCGGACGACCTGCTAGGATCAGCGCTGAACTCCAACAGAGCAGAGACCTTAATAAGGCCAAGTGCGCCATCTAGTGGTCGAATCACAGCAACGCAAACCATAAATGATGTTAAATGATATGATTCTGGTTCATCACATGACGTTGATTCATTTTCTACGACTGCAGCTCCGACAGCATGACTGATGCCATCATTTCTAGAGTCACTACTGAGACGAGGATGTGAGTAATCATTGATATGGTGAAGTTTTCTGTAAGGACATGTTTATTTGACATTTATGGAAGGAGTCTCCACTGTCAGTGCATTTCAAGAGAGAGAATAAAGGAGACGCTGGTGAGGGAACGACTGTTTATAGCTGCTAGAACGTAAGTGAGAACAGGAACTAACCTGTTTCTCAGACGTTCCACAACATTCAATGTAAGTATATAAAAACTATAAGATAAAACTTTTTATGCGCCATTCTTTAAGAACTAAAAAGTTGTTTTCCTTCATTTAAAAAAAACAAAACAAACCAAAACACCTTTATAGTTTTCCTAGAGTTCTCCTGAAATGTTTGTTTGTGTTTAAAGTTGATGGTCTAGATTCAATCGAAAAACCATCTGTACTCATTAAAAATCTGGTAACCTTGGAGACAGGAACTACAAACTCATTTAATATTCTGAATGTGGCCCAAAGAAAATCAGTGTAAACAGCTACGAAACCCTACTCTGAATATAATCATACGAGGCAAAGGAGTGTGCCTGAAGGTCTGTTGGTTAGTCGTACCCGAGATGGCCATCTGCTGGATCTTAAACTGGATGTTGATGGTTGGATTCTCGTCTGGTTTGGAGGCTCCGGCCTGCAGGCACATGGTGCCCTTCAGACTGGGCAGCTTCTGTGGGTTGATCTTCCCCACATCCCACGTCAAGAGCTGCACACACGGGCAATATTACATTCATATAGTCCCAGGGCATACTGTGATACCAAACCTGAGCAAAGTTTCAATGAAACAAACAAAACACCAGTTAAATTTGCTGATCTAAGCTGAAATTGGGTGTGGCCTAATATTCTAATGAGCCCAACTTGACTGATGCGCATTCTGATTTTGGGAGCTTAGAGTTCAAAATGAATTTCAAACATGACCACGTGACATCGTGACTAACGCTTTTCCCCCCCCACTTCTTTGGCTTGACGTATTTCTAAGCACAGAACACTAAACATACTTCACAGTACAACAGTTTAACCACATTGGCTAAATTAGCTAGCTTCTTAATCACAATTCTGTGATAACATTAGCTAGCTAAGAGGTAAACGATGCTTACGTGGTATTCACTATTTCGGAAGTTGTGACGCAATGCTGACGTTTCTCAATATGCCAGAAGTTCGGATCGATGCTAAGTGTAATTACGTTACAATTCTTGTCGTACGGAGTCTTTTCTTAGTAATTTACCGACACATCTGACAAAGAATGTTGATATTTATGACTATATAAACGCCAGCCTCATTAACGATTCCTGTTCAAACAGAGCTACTGTATCTAGCAGTAGATATAGCATGGTAGGGTGAGCAAGCTAACTAATGTGAGGCACGCTGCGTTAATGTGGTACCTTGGTGACGGGGTCGAAGGTGTAGGTGCCCTGTGAAGGGTTGAGGCTGGCATTGAGGACGCTGCGCGGGAGCTGACTGCTCACCAGCACCGACTCCACGGCCTTCCCCATGGTCTGTTTGGGGCCGAGTGTCAGGTCGAAGCGGCCCTGAGAGCTTCCCTCGCGGAACGAGATGTTGTGCTTGACGTAGACCGGGATGGCCACCAGGCTGAGGACAGGAAGCAGAGAGAGAGAGAGAGAGAGAGAGAGAGAGAGAGAGAGAGAGGAGGTTTAAGCCATCAAAATTGGTGAGCATTTTTTTGTCTTTGCACAGTGTGATACCTTCATTTTCATTACATTTTCATTACATGGCATTCGGCAGGTGCCCTTACACTCTCAACCTACCGATCAGAAGTCGAACGTCTTAACCACTGAGCTGCCACTTAATGCGCAGAGGTCACCGATCGCACCCACGTAATTAATTTGCGTGATTTATTTATTTATTTATTTTTAACAACAATGTTGCAAAAAACAATCTTTTCTTTTTTTTTGGTCAACTTCTGTCAAAAGTGCTGGTTTTTGCTTGCTGTCATAGTTTATCAAACTGGCACGAGACAGCTGTTGCATTTATTTGAATATCCAGTTTTTGTAGAGTGTGTGTAGTATTGAGTGTGTAGTGTAGAGTGTGTAGTGTCGAGGGAGTGTAGTGTCGAGGGAGTGTAGTGTTGAGGGAGTGTAGTGTTGAGGGAGTGTAATGTAGAGTGTGTAGTGTTGAGGGAGTGTAGTGTCGAGGGAGTGTAGTGTCGAGGGAGTGTATAGTGTTGAGGGAGTGTAGTGTAGAGTGAGTGTAGTATCGAGTGTGTAGTGTCGAGGGAGTGTAGTGTCGAGGGAGTGTAGTGTCGAGGGAGTGTAGTGTCGAGGGAGTATAGTATTGAGTGTATAGTGTTGAGGGAGTGTAGTGTAGAGTGAGTGTAGTATCGAGTGTGTAGTGTCGAGGGAGTGTAGTGTAGAGTGAGTGTAGTGTAGAGTGAGTGTAGTGTAGAGTGAGTGTAGTATCGAGTGTGTAGTGTTGAGGGAGTGTAGTGTAGAGTGTGTAGTGTTGAGGGAGTGTAGTGTAGAGTGTGTAGTGTTGAGGGAGTGTAGTGTTGAGGGAGTGTAGTGTAGAGTGTGTAGTGTAGAGTGTGTAGTGTCGAGGGAGTGTAGTATCGAGTGTGTAGTGTTGAGTGAGTGTAGTGTAGAGGGAGTGTAGTGTAGAGGGAGTGTAGTATCGAGTGTGTAGTATTGAGTGTATAGTGTTGAGGGAGTGTAGTGTAGAGTGAGTGTAGTATCGAGTGTGTAGTGTCGAGTGTGTGTAGTGTCGAGTGTGTGTAGTGTCGAGTGTGTGTAGTATTGAGTGTGTAGTGTTGAGTGTGTAGTTGTGAGTGTGTGTAGTGTATCTAAAATCTTTACTGCTCTAAATGTTGTTTTTCTGTTTATCCAAATGGTCCCTTTTTAAAACTTCACTTCCTACATGTGCTGTAAAGCCTTGTGTGAGGATGTAAAGAGCTGAAAAAACATCTGAAAACTGATCTGAAAAAAAGGAAGGGAAGAAGTTTCTCTCACTTCTGAGAGCTGACGTGGTAGGAGAGCAGCCGGAAGTTTCCGTCCGGAGGGATGAAGGACAGAATTCGCTCGGCCTCCCAACGTTTAAAGCGGACACACGGGTGGAAACTCACATCGTCCAACAGCCGAGGATTCTGAGAGACAGAGAGAGAGAGAGAGAGAGAGAGAGAGAGAGAGAGATGAAATAACAGATACACCTTTTCTACTTTTGTTCACACATTTAATAATTTAAATCATTTTTATAATAATAATAATAACAATACAAATTATAGGAAAGCTTAAAACAACGTCACAAATGCTGCCGGCTATTTTTCTATTGATAATGGAAACACTGGAGCTGTTGTGTTCTGGCTTGTAGTCTCACTGCTCTTCTCAGGAACCGCAAAGAGGAACGAATATGTTTCACAGTCATGGGGGGGAGAAAAAAAAAAAAAAAAAAAAAAAAAAGAAACACACACCACTGGCATTCAGTCCTAATTGTAGCCTTCAAATTACTTCACTTCTCATTTGCATAAAATTAAAAATTCACTCAATTTTGTCACGTCGCCAGCCCCGCCCATTTCTTACAGCTAACATCTGGAACTAGAATCGGATACAGTCAGATATGGTGAGATATCTTTTAGCCACTTGGCTGTGTTCGAAATTGACATGATCAAACTCACCATAAATGACAGCGTGAGATCCGGCATTCCTGTCAGCTTCACACACGCATCAATCACACCCTGAATCTCTGCCGTGATCGTGGAACCTAAACAATGGAGGAGAAGAAATTCTGATTTTGCAGCAACAACAACAACAACAACAACAACAACTACTACTAATAATAATAACAATAATAATTGCACAAAGGTATTGGCGAGCGTGGGCACAGTGCCGCAAGAGACCAAAGAAACTGCTGCTTGTATGGAAGATCAATTCACTTCTGCGAGCACTGAGCACTGAGATGCAGGCTCTACACATTGCTCGTGAGTCAGGGTGCAGTTCACGGAAACTTGTCCTCATTTTTAATGACCACGCCTGCGGAAACGGCTCCGTGCACTTACGTCATGCTCTCTATTGAAGATAGTGTTTAAACGACATAACATCTTAACATAAAAATCAGTTCATTACTAGCAGCACACGGCATGAACCACCATAAACAGAGAGAAATAAAATGTTCTGTGACGCCCCTGAATGTTTAACACTCATGTCGGTTTTGAGTATTAGTACTGACATGCCAAAGAAATCAGTGTATTGATGCAGCACTAATAATAATAATAATAATAATAATAATAATAATAATAATAGGAATACATTAATACCAGTAAATGGTTACAGCACCTTTCCAAAAGTATTCACAATCAATAAAAACCATGAAAGAAATTCAGGCAACTGAAGATAAAGGAGATTTTCCAGCTTGAGATGTGGTTCCATGTGAGAAATAAAAGATTAACGGACACCAAAAATAATCAGCAAATCAAATGGTGTTACTGGCACTGCTTTAATTTTTAATCTCAGATTTAGTAAATTGTTAAAACTGCAAAAGAAATTATGTTCTTAGACAGACTTTACTGAGAACTTTATTTAAAACATTGCAACATTTGTCTTGAGCCTAAGTGTAATGTTCGGCACAAATACAAATAATACACTATTAACACTAATAAACACTAATAGACATTCTTTACTCAAAGCTCTTAAAGTCACATTTATTACTTTTACATCACCAGATATTTATAATATGTCATTTTTGACAATAGCCCCACTGCTGAACCTTTCATGTTCACGGTTAAAGATGGTTTTTGTTATTTTGTTATTGTGTGTCCTGGCCTGATGTATGAACACAGCGTACGCACACAACACACTCGGATGTGACGAGGTCGTGTACCTGACTTGTCGATGATGGCGTCGATCTCTTCCACCACATCGAAGTAAGCCTCGTTGTTGGTGTATTTGACTCCGGTGCGTCTCCATGGCACCACCGAGAGCTGACCTGTGGGGAGCTGCTCTCCAACATTAGTACTTCCTGTTTAAAACACACACACACAATCAAGATTTAACTACAGGCCATCAACACTGTTAGACATGTAAGTGCTGAAATTGATTGTGATTATAATTTAGTTATTAAAAAACGACCTGTCTTACTTTTTATCCATTTATAGTTACATTTAACATTGTGTATCGCCCGGTTCTCACTCACGTTATAGCAGCTATAAACAGTCGTTCCTTCACCAGCCTCTCTTTTTTTTCCTCTCTCTTGAAGTTGAGACAAAAAAAAAAAAAATCGCAGCTTGTCACCGAGAAACTGCAAAAAGCGTAAACTCGAGGAAAGCGGAAAAGTTTCAGCTTTAGCTCTGACTGTTACAAAATGCTGACACTGGAGACTCCTTCCAAAAAGGTTAATGTCTCCTTATAGAAAACTTAACCATATCAACGACGCTACAGGTTTTAAATCCGTTTATGTGGAGCGTCCGGCGTGTGAATGTTACTATAGAAACGATAACGATATTAAAACAAGCCCGTTAATATAAACCTGTGATTTGAAGCTGAAAACTAAGCCACACCTCCTGTCCAAGCAGAATCCAGAATTCGACAGCGAAATGGTGTAAAGGTGATCACTGAGTCGTGATCGTTACCTGTGATGGTGTTGACGACGGTGCGCAGGATGGTCGGAGGTTTAATCAGCTCTTTCAGGATGTTGGACTCGGTGGCCAGGGGGAAGCCGTTATCCAGCATCTCCTCCAGCAGCTCGTACACCACCACCACGTTGTCTTTAATGGCCGCCTCAGTGCACACGCCAAAATAGTCCTGGGGATCGGATTCATTCGTTATTACTACTACAATCGTTACAGCTCGACTTCTACAATCTAAAATTAACATCAACGTCCTTCTAATAACGTCTGTCCACTTGGTGGCCGTCTTTAAGAGTACAGCTTGGGGCTGTGACTGAGCAGGGATTGCATTTCAGTGTGGCACGACTGCAACACAGTAGGAAGTAATATATAACATGCAACGTTCACTTTTGATGAGAAGTCAGTGTTTAATTCTTAACAATAATAATACTACTACTACTACTACTACTATTAATAATAATAATAATAAACAATAATAGTCTCACTCTTCATCATCTGACCAAAGTAGGCTACAGGATGTAAGATGCAGGTCATCTTTTCTAATACATCCACTTTTTTAATTTCAGTATTTGGTTAACAATTCAAACTCGGAGTAACATGACTGCCGTTGTTACTTAGCGACCTGAGCTCAGAGGAATGATACGGATTTGGTGAAAAAGACATGCTGTTACGATACAAATGTGATTTATCCGTTATCAGAAACAAATTTCAAGCAGCATGTGTACGGTTGTGCGACATCATTAAGAACTGGATGTGGTTTTTATGTAAATACTTATTTTTAAAAAATTAATTAAATAAACGCCTCACTTCTAATGTAGATGTCTTGGCTGATTGCTACATTTAGTGTGAAATGTGTGGTGAAGGAGAGGAACTTGTAATGTTTTAATTCTACACTCTATTAGTTCACTTAAAGCATTAACACACTAATCTAGTGATTGTAATGTATATAAAGTTGATACGATGCAATTAGACGAAACACACACACACACACACACACACACACACAAACCTGAAACGTGTCGACGACACGATGCAGGAACTCTATGACGAACAGAGGAGGAACCTCGCTCTGGATCACAGCCACGAAGTAGATGCGATGTCGGAGCACGTTGATGAGGTAGTGGTGCGGCGTCGGGATCACCGGGGAAACGTTCTCCGGCTCGCTGGCTCGCTCCTGCGCCTCGAAAAAGTAATCACACACCGAGCGGCTCACCACGCTCTTCCAGTGCTTCTCCAGGAAGATGTCTCCCGTGGAGTTCACCAGGAACAAACTGTGGATCATCTTCGACAGCACTGCTTCCTGAAATCGGAACAACGGCGCGATGTTAGAACGAGCGGCACATGGAAATCCCGGGAGTACCGTAAGCCAACGACACAGACCTGGTGCTGCATCAGGGAACCGGGGGAACCTTTTAAAGAACCGTGTTTAAACCAGAGTTCAGTCACTGCGTAATTAAATGTGAGAGTGACTAATGAAACAATAACAGTTTTAGTTTACAGGCTGTTGCTATGGTAACATAACAGCGCACATCCCAAGCCCTTGGCGCTGCAGGTTCTGGGTTCCAGACCAGACAAATTTTGGTGCTGGAATGATTTTGCCAAACAGTAACTGTGTCTTTTGCCTCTAAATGGCTGTGTATTTACTCCATTACTTTTGTAAGCACTTTACATTGCTACCCCTGCTGCCGTTTCTAACACCTTCGTGACTTTATCATACACGACGGCTATCGAACGCACACAAAAACACAGCATTGCTCACCACAACTTAAACCAAACAATGTTCTAGATTTGGCTAAGCAGCGCCGTACACTGCCACAGTGTACAAAGTTTCCCAATACAGCTCATTTGCATTTAGTGACGCCCACAAAACTCCATAAAAGGTCAAGTGCACACACACACACAGCTGGGAGCACGAAATGAGCAGTGAGTGTAAAGCCTGAAAAGCAGAAGTGGAAGTTATTTTCATTCGCTTGGCTACAACGATAAAAATATTTAATATATGTATAACGTGCGCAGACACATCGGGCCGTCCTCTGTTTATACACCGCCATTTCTTCTGTCTAAAATGAATGATTAGTTTTTATTTCTCTAAATTGATGGGTTTTCTTTATTTTTCCATATTCTTTAATTACTGTAATTAACTGTTTTTCCCCCCCAAAATGTTCTGGACGGTGCGCTTAGTCCCTGAGTGAACTAGCATGAGGATGTGTTTTTGATCGAGACTCCAAAGCTCTTCTATACGTCGCTCTAAGGGCGTCTGCTGTAAACATAATAAAATAACCAATTTAACCTCAGCAGCATTTTCCAGATATAAAAGTGCAGTCATCCGTACAGATGATATGATTTGAAGTCGATCGATTCGAGGTTTACGTTAAGTTAGTCTTCGTATACGGAAAAATTCACACACACACACACACACACACACACACAATAAGGATACAAAAGCTACTTTACACAATTTTGTAAAAATATTTAATTTTACCACCTGTTCTTAAACGGTTGATTAATACCATGAAACCAAGATATTTTTAGACTAGATTATCATACTGTGGCAATTTCAAATCATACCTCATAGGTTCAAAATTTATTAATTTGTTTATTTTAATGTTTTTTGTTTGTTTGTTTGTACTAGACCAGGATACACTTTATATGTTTGTTAATAGGAATGGTCGATATCAATCCAGACTTGCACAAATAAATACATTAGAAATGGATTCAAAGGTCAGTAAAAGTTAATACACGTTCCAGTGTTGTTGGAAATGTGGTTTCGTTAGGAATAATGGTTTGTTGCAATAGTTTTGGCACCCCAATGTATTATAGGCGCTCCATACACGGCCTTGGTGACACCTGTACTGTGCTCTGTGCTCCTGGAAATCTGATACATCATTTAATATTTAATAATAATGCCTAACGTCTGTAGCTCCTATATAGTCTATATATTTATCCACATAGCTGTACACCTTTTTTTCCCCTTGTTTAATCCTCTCCTTTGCATCACAGGATGGTCTTGTGACCATTTGAGCCTCTCATCATTTGATCATAACACGACATTTTCATCTATTCTCCTCTTTTTTTTTTATACCTGCACAACAAATACAATGACCATTTTTAAAAGCGAAACACTTACAACAATCCCAGTAGATATGTTTTGAGTTCTCTCTTCTCTTATCCTTTTATATATTGAAGAAAAAACACAAGCGCTGATGAGAAATATCCCTTTCCTTCGCCGTTATTCAGGTTTCAGGGGGAAATGCGTGACAGACGTTCGCTTCAACCAATAGCAAGGCAGGCTGCTTGGTTAATCCCGCCCCTCAGTAAATACGATTGGTGTACATCACGGAAGTAAATTACAATAGTGTTTCGATGGACGGGTCTCAAAATGGCGTCCTGCTTCCTACACAAGTGTACGATGTAGAGTATGAAATAACGTCTAGTGCACCTTAAGTAGTGCACTTGATCTCCAACAAAGAGACATTTTGGATTTAACCGCCTACTTTACGTCAAACCAGAGGAAAAGATGGACGTTAAAAAATGGCGTAAAAATTTTAATTGCAAAAAAAAAAAAAAAAAAAAAAAGAAACCATAATGCAGTTTTCTGGACAACAACAAATAACAACAATTAGAAAATGATCTGTATTTCTAAAAAAAAAAAGCTGATTAACATGCTAAAACACATTGTGATAGTTGAATTAAGTGAAAAAGTGAATTAAGTGTATTTTGGAGGTTAACTGTATTAAGAAAATTGAACAGACTGTTAACTACCTTGACTCATCCATCCATCAAGACTGTATAAACAATGAAGTCATTGTCTTTCTTAAGAATAAATAAATACAATTTTAAAAAGTGACCTGTGAAGCCTCGTACCTTCTACACATACAAGTGCACTCCTAAATTTAATCCATGGGTTTTTACACAGATGTAACTGAAAATTTAGAAAAAAGGTGTTCAGGATCATGTGCAAAGACGTAAACAAATGGAAACAGGTTAGAAAATTATTAATAAAATTATCATCAAAATAAATTCACCTGATAAAAAAAAGGTATATGGCCATTTATTCATCCGTCTTCGGTAAGCTCGTTATCCGGGTCAGGGTGGCGGTGAATCCGGAGTCTATCCCGGGAACACTGGATGGGTTTCCAGTCAATCGCATGGCAAAGACTGGCTTGTTTTTGGGAGGTGGGAGGAGAGAGAAAAAACAGCAAACCCTACATGAGGAAACCTACATGGACCCGGGAAGAACACGCCAAACTCCACAGACGGCAACCCGAGAACAGGGGACTCAAACCGGGGACTATATTTTTACCCATTTTCACAAAATTGTCACAGTGATTAGTGACAATCGGAGGAAAGTAATGCGACTCAGCAGTCACAATGAAAGTAGACCATTTCCTATTCATACACAAGTAAGAGAGGCTTCTCTTAAAGTTCACATACTCGATTGTCCATATTTCTCTCATAACCTAGCTAGGATTTTTTTTAAATTTTGAAATGGTATTGCAGTAATGGAGATTAGGATGAACCACGAATAAAGACGTTATAGTTGTTATAGTTCTAAGCCAAATGTCTCTGGTCACTTAAATGAGATTAATCTAAACCTTAACTTAAAAAAAACAAACAAACAAATAAAGCTCCAATTAACATAATGACACAAATGTCTGCATTTTTGGATTACGTTCATGAAATAGCTCCAGGATCAAACTGTACCCATTTTTTTTTCTTTTCCCCTTTTACTTTTAGCTTTGACGTCCTTTTATGCCTCATTCACTGAGGAATTGAACTCTTACGTCATCACAGGATCACAGAAGGAATAGTAACGCAGAAACTAGTAAAACGGCTCAACATAATTTATTTTTGTTTCATGTTAAAATGTACAGAGTTCTTTGAAAGTACTTGCTAAGAAAGAAAAAAAAAAAAGAAACAAATAAATGGAAATACATACAGGGAGGAAATAGAGAGGAGAGAGAAGGAGGCGGGCACGCTGTCGCTCGCGCTCTCTCTCCGTCTACCGCGCTCTCTCTCTTAGCTTACAACTCACCATGTACAATTACAAAGAATACAAAAAAAAAAGGGAAGCAATATAAACAGACGAACATACGGAGCTCATTTTTACATGCCTCTTGAATGGAAGTCATCCTATACACACATGGAACAAACCGAGTTGGAGGGAGGAGAAAAGAAAAGAAAAAAGGGAAAAAAGAACGGCTAAATGACCTTTAGATATTCGTCGTCTCCTTTTGTTTTAAAATAGCATTAATATACTACACAAAGATAGAAAACTCTAGAGATGAGATGGAATGGAAAGGTTAAAGGCATCTTATTCACTAGAAGTGAGCTGCAATTTTTTAGTTTTGAATTTCTTAATAATATTACCCCAAGTTGAGCTAAAAAATATGTAGGATTTTTTTTTTTTTTCCTGAAACAGAAGTGAAAAATGACAGTACCAATATCCATGTCAATTTTTTGTTTTATATTATAGAAAAAACATTTTCTCTACAATAAGTTTACTAAAGTCAAAAAGAGTCAGCTTGTGTCATAAAAGAAAGCTGCCCAGTCTGATAAAATTCAGAAAAAAATTAAAACAAAAGAAAAACAAAAACAAAAAAAAAAAAAACACAACAAAACAAAACAAAAAAACACACACAAATTATATACGAAAACATCAGATCTTTTAAGAATCCTCATATTGACATTGAATACTGGACATACAAAGGAATACAAAGGAGTTTCTCTGCCCCTTGTCCTATACTGGTATCCGTCCCTGTACGACATGCACTTTAACCAAGATGTCACCGTGTGTCTTGGTTTGTGTTTCACGTGCACAAGCAGGCCACTGTGAATTACTGTCCACCTCTCCTTCATTGCTAAAGGCTAACAGCACTGTATTCCCAGCTGAAGCTTTGAAGGTCCGTGATTGGTCATGTGTCAGTAGGAGTCACCGTGTATACACAGAGTGCTATTGGTATTAGTGTGTTTTTAAAAAAAACCAAATAAAAAAAAAACAAAACAAAAAAAACCTTCCACTCCTGTGGTATACTGTGCAGTATGAATTTAAAAAATGAAAGAAAAAAAAAAATAATAATAATAATCAAACCTCCCTTGATTAGAGTGCCCTCTAGTGGACTGAGCGGAGTGTATTTTTGTGACCAGAGGGGGGTGCTCACTCGCTCACTCGCTCGCTCACTCACTCTGCAGTTCGGGAGCCTGTGCTGTGAATCAGGAAGTACCAGAATATTTACATCTAGAAGGTTCACAGGAGCTCTAGTCCCATTCAGGCTACTGGTACTTTCTTGCTACTTATGGACATCTACGTTCAGTCTCTCCGTCCCTCTGACTCTTAATACATGCGGTCCTACACTGAAAACTGGGAAGACACGGATTACTGGATACGTCTCGTGGTGTCTCCTTAGTAGCTCTGTCACACACGCAGAAGTGCCTCCACCTTGACTCTGAAGTGGCTATTGAAACGTGCGCGCGAGTGTTCGTGTATTTGTGTCCGATTGTGTGCATGTGAATGTTTATAAGAGCAAAAATGTGTGAATCACTTTCCCCCCTGTATAGCCACACACACACACACACACACACACACACACACACACACACACACACACACACACACTTATATATTTAAACTAAGCATGAGGCTAGACTGAAACACAAGCGTTTTAACGGTCATCCAAAAAAAGAGAACATTTAAAAATAAAAAAAACATGTGGTGGTAATAATAATAATAATAATAATAATAATAATAATAATAATAATAATAAGAGCCAAGTTCATCTACAACTGTTTTTTTTTTTTTTTAGGTAAGGCTTCCTATGTCAATTCCAAAGACTGCATGATCCAGGTTGTGTCCATTAAGAATGTCAGATGCAAGTTTGTTTCTCCATTCTTTTTTTTTTTTTTTTTTTTTTTTTTTTTTTTAAATCCTGCAGCTGCTTTGTTTCTTCTTCAACCCTGTGTTGAGCAATGAACACCAGGGGAAGGAAAGGAGTGCCCGGTTTTGCATGATACGGACAGGTTTGTTCACACCTCACATCGTTACCCTGGTCAGCTCGATTATAGCTGCACAGCTCCGGTAGGGCGAAACCGAGTGAAAACTTCTCCACCGTAATGTACGAGTAAAGACATGAAAAGTAAAACCTCTCCAGCTGCGGCACCGTCCTCTTCCACCACGCTAACACTGTTTTCCAGGTCTCGGGGAAAGTAGGTGCACTCCGGTAACAACACGGAGAGTATTGCGAGAGTCTGTTTCTGGAAGGGGTTAAATGTCTTTGTCTTTACTCTCTTGTTTGTCTCTGCATATCTACTCCCTTGCTCATCTGCTCATGTAAGGCGACTGTTTGGGGACCCCGGCGTAGCTGTGGTGCGAGGGACCAGCATACATCATGTTGCCATGGTGATTAGGCTGCATAGGCTGCTGTGGGTAGGCCTGACCTCCCATCATGCCCATTTGCATTTGCATTGGGTACTGGGCAGGCTGGTTCATGTAGTTGCTGTGGTACCCGCTGTTCATCATGGGCTGAGGCATGCGGTAGCCGGCTGACATGGCTGCGTTCAGTGGGTTCATGTTCATGGAGTTGTAAGCGGCCGGAGTGGGCATGAGGTTGGTCATCATGCCCCGTTGCACCGCCAGGGTTCGAGGGGAGCCTTGCATTGAGCTTCGGCCGTAGATCTGCTGCTGGTGTGGGGAACCGGCCGGGATTTGGGAAGCCTTGGAGCGAATAGAAATGTGGCCTTTCACAGTGGCCATTTGACCCTGAAGGCGCTGGGTGTGGGGTGGAGGAGGTAGGCCAATGTTGGCTCCTGGCATGTTGCACTGGATTAAGGGAGTGCCTAGGTTCATGGAGCTAGAGCTGAGATTGGGAGGTGGAGTCATGGTGGCTTGAGCCTGAGGCAGAGGAGGATGTGGGGAGGAAGCAAGCTGCGCCAAGCTGGGATTGGGCAAAGTGGCGCTTGTGGCATAAGACGTGACAGCAGCCGAATGTGAGTAAGACATGGCATGAGGGTCCATGATTGTGTTGGTAAGCTGCTGCAGTTTGGCCAAGCTGAAGGTGGCTGAAGGTTGAGCATAGCCTCCGGCACCAAAGTCCTGGCCCATTCGGTCATAAATGCTTCGACCGCTTCCACCACTTCCTGCACTCTCGGGAATCTCCATGATCATGGGTGTAGAAGCAAAGCTATTTCCCATGCTGCACTGGGAAAGCGCCTGCTGCTGAGGAGGAGGGGGTGGGGGAGCTGAAGGTGCAGGCTGGGGCTGAGGGTTTGGCTGTTGCTGCTGCTGCTGAGGAACCTTCTTTTGCTGCTGCTGCTGCTGGCTTGCACTTGGAGGTCTTTCAATTACACAGCTTTGGGGGGACTTGATGCCACAGCTTGGAGTGTTCGCTGAGGGTGGAGGAGGTGGAGGTGGAGGTTGAGGGACAGTACTTCCACCATTAGAGCCAGGACCACCATTTGGACCAGGACCAGCCTGCTGAATCAAACTGCAGCTGCCCATAGCAAGTTGAGAGACCACAGAAGCACTGGAAGACGACATGCCAGGAGTGGACACAAAGGAACAGCTATTTCCTTGTGAGGAAGAGGAGGATGGAGTGGACGATGAAGATGCAGACGAGACAGCTGCTACCGTAACGGACATGCTGCTTCCACTGCCATTGTTCCCACCACCACCACCTCCTCCTCCCATAGTGGAGTCATAACTACTGGGGTTGTCATAGTTCTCCGTGGTACTCTCGATGCTGCCCAAGTCACTAAAACCGCTGTCCACCACCTGTTGAGAATGGTCAGACACAGATGGCACGTCCATCATGGGTGACGTCTCCATGTTCTGCAACGATGGTGCAGAAAGCGAGCTAGGGTGCTCTGGAGTTATTTGGGTGTAGCCTCCCCCATTTCCACCTGCTGGACCAGACACACCTGGTCCAGTTTCAAGAGGTCCTGGGGTCATTCCAGGGCTGTTGACGGAGCGTACAGACTGACTGGCTAAAGGGGGAATGGGAGGGTTGGGCATGGGGCTACTATGTTGGGAAGCACCACAGTCTTCCACCATGGCGAGAGATTCCTCCTCTCCATCCCCATGGCTATAGTTCTGCAGGGTTCGACAGGCAGCTAGCGTCTCCTCACAGTCCTGGTAAGCACCATGTGGCTCAGCTTCCTCATCCTGGGCCTCTCCTTGTGTGAGGGACTGGACAGCCTGGACTGTCTCAAGGTCCAGCTCACTGCTGTGGTGGTGGTCATGCGGATGATGGCTCAACTCATCCTTGAACTCAGAGTTTGCATGAGGGTGTTCTGTCTCCATCAGCAGGTCAGATTTACTATCCATTGACGGCATGTGTGGCGGATCAGAAGGAATTGCAATGGAAGTCACGGTCTCCACAGCAGCAGCTGCAGCTGCAGATTCCTCCTGCTCCCGTCGCCGCCTTTCATCCTGGGAGTCAACCGAGCGGGTCTTTACCTCTTGGACCTCGTCTTCCTCATCCTCATCTTCCACCTCTTCCTGCTTGTGGATGTACTCCCGTGACCCACTCTCCTGCATGTCTAAAAAACCTTCCCCACTCTGCGGTTCTTCTTTAACAGGTGGTGATCGAGGAGGAGATGACTGTTCCTCCTCCTCATCTTCTAGCTCTTCATCATCATCCTCAGAATCCTGTTTTTTTCTCCTCTTGTCAGCATCACTTTTCTCCTCCAGTCGTCCATCTCCTTCATCATCTGCATCATGATCATCGCTTCGCCGGCTTCCTGAGCCTGGCACAGCCCCCGTTCGCCTGTTGCCCGAATTGTTACGATCCTCATCCTCTCTTTCCTCATCCTCTTCTTGGTCTGCCATGTCACCATCTCTGTTTTGAGGGACTCGGGAGCCCGGGGCCTGGGATAAGGTGCAAGAAGGTGATAGGCTTGGCTTCTCTTCTGACCATGTTTGATCCTCCTCGTCCTCCTCCTCCTCCTCCTCCGGCTCAGAGATGGGTGCAGGTTTGGAAATAGGGGGCTCAAGATTTGGTTTTTTCGGGGGCCGGCCTCGTCTCCTGGGCTTAGGCTGTTCTCTCATTTGTTGAGGGAAAATGCCTTCCTCATCAGAGTCCTTTCGCTTTTCGCAGTCGAGGTCAGATGGTCTCCTCTTGAAGGTGCGGTCCTCTGGCTTTTCTAACTGTAATTGAGACAACTGGCTTCTGTCCAGCTCTTCTCGGACACCCTCATCCTGGGTCTGCTGTGGGTAATAATTCCGACGCTTCCTGCCAGGTTTGCTCTGGACGCTCTGTCTCGGAGGTTCCTCTGAGGACTGGGCTTTCAAACTAGTGTCAGCAACCTGGTTGGCGGCTCCACTTCCCGGCTTTCTCCCAGGGCCCTTTTTCCAGTGCTGTGGCTTACGGCTCTTTCCCTTAGGCCAGCCTTTCTTCTTCTTTAAGGGGACCTCTGGTGTCACAGTAGAGGGCTCGACTCTTTCTAATACCTCCGTGTCCTCTGGCCTTCTCAGGCCACTGACTGGTTTCAGCACAGGAGTGTGATCTGGGTGAGAGGAAAAATACACCATTAATTACAGACACACAGTGAAGAAAAGAACAAAACGGGGAGAACCACAGTTATTACTAACCATCATCATCAGACTCGGAGAGATTGGTGGGGCGAATCATTTTAAGCGCAGAGTCCAAGTGTTTACGAGCAGGTGGGTAACAGCGGAGACTATGGCCAAATGGCGTCTCCTCCTCTAACCGGGGCATGGGTCTCTCAGAGTCCGAGTCTACAAATGGCTCATCGAGAACTTCGGTGGTCTCCGAAATGGTTTCTGTCACCACACTGCTGTGCGGGTGACTACGCTGACGTATGCGCCTTTTCCGTGGGGGCTTCTGGGAAAAAGAGGGTGGCATTTATTTAAAACGCGATCCACGTATTTGCTGCACGTTAAACACCAGAACAAATGATTAATGGAATGCATGCAGGAAATTTATTTCCCCACATCATTTCACTTACAGCTTCCAAAATCTGTGATTACTGGAATAGCTTTAATTGATCACTAAAAGTACAAATGATGCAAATGAAAAAATGTTCTTGTATCTGATTTTCACCCACCTTGCTTTTGAGCCCTAATGTTGGCTTGGTAAGGACAGGAGGGGAGCGGGCACCCATCTCTTCATTGTAGTCATCCTCCTCCTCACTGGTTTCACTCGAACAAGAACGAGGGACCGGAGACTCGCTCAGCCTAGGTGCTGTGGTTAACGAGGGCACATCATCTCCTGATTCTTCGCTCGGCCTACGCTTGGGGACTTCCCTTTTCCGTGCAGGGCGCCCTCTGTTGCGTGGGGGAGGAAGTGCAGAGTGCCTTGAAGCCCCGATCAACCGCTCAGTGCAGTTTGGCTCCTTCTCAGAGGTGAAGAGAGGAGATGGAGACATGGATACTGGTGTCATTTTGTTTGGAGATTGATATTCTTCGTCATCGTCCTCTTTGGGCCTGGTTTTCCGGGGTCGTCCTGGACCGGGACGAGGTTGATCCTTGACTTTGCCCCACGGCCAGTTTTTAGGAGGCCGTCCGCGACCTCTGCGCTCCCCATTGGCTTGAAGAGGTGTGGCTTCAGGGCTCGGGAGACTGTTGCGTATGGGGGATGAAGGTGGTGAGCTATGATTCTTGGGGAATGTTGGGAAGCACTTTTTTTCCTCATTATCCTCCTTGTCTACTCTTGCATTCCATGGCAGTGGTGAACTTTTGCGATTCGATTTTAGCTGCAGCACAAAAAAAACCCAAAGTTTTTTTTTTTAAAGTTGGCTCAATACACTTCACATAGAAATAAATGATAAGCGATCACATGAATATTTGGAAAAACTGGCTATAGACATTACTCACATCTTTGTTATTTTCCTTCTCTCCATCCTCTTCTTCATCTTCGTCGTCGTCATCATCCCCGTCCTCGTCAGACACCACTGGGTTGGCAACAATGACGGGTGTCCACCGTAGGCAGTCTGGGTCGACTTCCAGGAGCCGAGGTCGGGCATGGAGACGGGCCATGTGACTCGATACCAGCTTTTCCCTGCGAACCAGAACCAGCCTGGACAGACGAGATGAGTGGAGAGAGTTAGAGTAGCCACATATTTCAAAAGGTCCTCTCCCCAAGTCAATCTTTTGCCAGTGTACAATGTAAGGTGTACTAATTAACATGTTATAGCAGCAAGTTGCATTTTTCTGTATTTTCTTCTACTCTACCTCAGACATGTCCTAAAAGTATTAGGAAAATGTGTCTGGTTTTAGCTTCTTGCTACATGGATTAATCTTATTTGCTCTCTGGACCAACAGCAGAAGCGTATCACTATTTATTAATGACAATGTTAAAATGCAGATAAGATTTAACAGTGTTACTTCACAGTTTTTGCTTCCACCAGTGAAGCTGATAAGCATTAATGCAGCTTGAAAGTGTGTGTTCTCTCTCTCTCTCTCTCTCTCTCTCTCTCACCGGTCCCCTTTGTGTTCCAGCATGTTTAGATTCTGCAGCGTGGCCGTGATGTCCTGAGGGCAGATGCCGGTGATCTTGCTGAGGCGGCGGATGGTGAGTTTTCGGTCTCGAACCTCGTGTAGGCACTCGAGCACGACACTCCGCCAGTAAGCCATGTAGGAGAGGCGGCCCAGATCAGACAGAGGCTTCTCTGGAGAACCGGGCTGGCCTTCCCGCTTAGACAACAGGTAACCTACACACACACACACACACACACACACACACACACACACACACACACACACACACAAACACACACACACACAGAGAAAAGAAAATAAGTGAAATGAATGAAAATTGGAAGAAGGTTATATTGAAATGAAGAGAGAGAAAGTAGGAAGGAAGGAAGAAAGAAAGGATTTGAGGATGACTAGATGGATAGATGGATGGATCTGAGAGTGATGAAGGAAAACTGGATGGATGGATGGATGGATGGATGTATAGGTGGGAGGATCATGGAAAAGACTGGATAGATTGATGGAAAGGAAGATTAGATGGATAGCTTTAATGACGATGGGGAGGATGGCTGGATGGATTGATGGATGTGAAGATGATGGGAAGGACTGGATAGATGGATGGATGGATGAACAGATGAATATTGGGTTGATGGATAGATAGATAGATAGATAGATAGATAGATGGCTGTGAGGATGACGGGAAGGAAGATTGATTTGGATGGACAGACTGATGTGAGAACCATGAGAAGGAAGACTGGAGAAATGGACAGATGGATATTAGGGTGATGGGAAGGCAGATTGGATGGATGGATGGATGGATGGAAAGGAAGGGCAGATGGTTGGATGAAATGAAATTAACACGCGACTTTGCTAACCAAATAACCATCACACAGCTCCACATTTACACAAACACAAACTAAACAGCAAACTTCTTCCACTGCTGCGTGTTGACAGGTTCAGTAAAACAACATGAGACGTACTGAAGTCGATGAGGAAGCGTCCGTAGCCCTTGCGCTGGTACTGTGGAAGAATCATGATGCAGGACACGTTGTACTTTTGCTGGCAATGTTTCTCCTGGGAAGAAGTGAAAGGGACAGCGGGTTAATAACAAATAAGTCTCGACTACACTTACCTGAATGATCAGAGCACACTTTGCTTTAATTACATCATCTAGGCTCCACTGAGCTCACATGGTCATTCGAGAGCGGTTCAGACGTTCTACTTGACTTGAAGTTAGATTTGTATAATTTAGGAATTAAAAAGGATATATGGAAAATGAAGTACGTTACTACTGAATTAAGCAATCTGTGCTAATTTATATTGCCAAGTAGCAAGAACATTTTAAAGAATTTCCAGACAGAAAATCGATCCTCCAGCAGATGTCTTGAGCTCACCTTGGAGAAGTATCCGACCAGGTGACACCCTTTGGAGTCGTTGTGCGTGAGCACGTAAAAAAGGAACGGTTCCACGTCATAGTACAGAGTCTTGTGGTCCAGAAAGAGCTTGGCGAGCAGACAGAGGTTCTGACAGTATATTGTGCTGACGTTTCCATCAACCTGAACAAAAGCAAACAAATTATTTTTTTAAAAATCACTTGCGATTTTGTGCAACTCTGTATCCTTCTCTCTCTCTCTCTCTCTCTCTCTAGGATCTTCCTCCTCTTTGCTTTTTTCTCTTTTTGTGTTATTAGTTTTATTCTCTCCTATGGATGTGTGTGCTGATATGCACACGTGCATCACCTTTGTTCTCTTTAATCTACATTTTTACTCCAATTTTTCTTCTGCTTTTCTTTTTTCCCCAGAAACCAATCTGCAGGACCGAAAAAACGACACCAGGTCCACTTATCGACTGATGAGTGAAACAGAGTATGAAACAGTTTACATCTATGCGCTACAGGCTAATTTTAAAAATAATTTTTCATTTTAACAGCATTTTCAGAGGACTCTGTCCAAGACAAAGACTATTACACTATTACCCAAAAAAAAAAAAGTGTTCTAAATAATAAAAATATCTATTTATATATTTATAACAACTTTACCTGATGTCCCACTACAGCTCTAAAAATAAATATGCAAATATATCAGCATGTTAGTAGTAGATATAAATGTTCTAGAAATGAGAAAACATTGATTTTTTTTTTTATAAAACTATCAACAGTCATTAAACCGTAAATGACTGGACGCTAAAATCAATTTATTAATCAATTCTAGCAGCTTAAACCTCACCCTTTACCACAGTTTAAATACTTGGAGAAAAAAAAAAGGAAGTTATTTGGGTTCTAGGGATTTAGATTTTTTTTATTTAGTGTTTATCAGATGGCTCTATTGAATATCTGGCTTATTTTTAAATCAATAACCTAAATGATATTAAACGGTGTGATATCTCTATCAGAAGGCACTGACAGTAGCGCAGGTTCACATTAATGCGCTCGTTCTAATAGGTTATCGTTTCTATAGTAACGGCTCATT
The DNA here is from genome assembly GCA_037576825.1 of Pangasius krempfi. Classification (NCBI taxonomy): domain Eukaryota; kingdom Metazoa; phylum Chordata; class Actinopteri; order Siluriformes; family Pangasiidae; genus Pangasius; species Pangasius krempfi. The sequence continues at coordinate 16,728,666 of CM074997.1, read as the reverse complement.
CACTCATTGCATTCACAGTGCAATCGTGTGCATACTCCTGTGGTATAAGAGGAATAAAACACTTCTGGACGTGCGGTTGTACTCTGCGATGCTGCTTCTCATCTGCCTGCGTGTGTTGTGTAGTGATTTATACTGTCCTTTGTGTTGTTCTGCATTTACACTTGTCTGTGATAGCAGTCGTATACTATTTGTGTTGCTGTTGTGTGGGTTGTACAATGACATGAAGCAGTTAAACCACTGCTTCTGGAAGAGGGAGGGATGCGGGGGAGAAAAAGAGAGAGAAAAAAAAAAAAACCTGTTAATGCTGCTGAGTCAGGAGTTGAAACCTGAGCCTCTTGAAACCAGCCTGATGGGCGGTTGCGTGTGCGTGTGCGTGTGCGTGTGTGCGTGTGTGTGTGTGTGTGTGTGTGTGCGCTTAATGACTGTCCACATTCAGACAGATGGCTGCCAGTAAAAGGAGGAACTACTTTTTAAAAATAAACAATACTAACAGCAGGTTTGCTTTTTAACATCATGAATAAGACACATCCATTGGGATAGCCATTTATTTTGACTTCAGGAAAGGCCCAAGATGAAGACAGAACTGCTTCTGTAGTCCTCAGTCTCACAGTGATGATTACAGAGGACGCTTTTAACCATGCTTTAAAAAATTAAATTAAATTAAAAAAAAAATAATAAATAAATCCCTGAACGAAGAGCATGGCATTCTGCGATGCGTCATTACAACAGCTCTAAAGAACAGGATATGGGCGTAGGCCGCAGACAGGCTCTGTGTGTGTGTGTGTGTGTGTGTGTGTGTGTGTGTGTGTGTGTGTGTGTGGTTTGTGGCTGGGAGGAGGTCTCGAAGCCTCACCTCGAACACGGAGACGTCGTCCTTCCTGTAGATCTCGTTGGCGGGCGGGTGAAACCACGTGCACTTGCGCATGTGCTGGTACAGGATGCTGCGGCTCTTCATGTAGCGCAGACAGAACTCGCATAGGTACAGCTTAGGAAGTCTGGGAGGAGACACACACACACACACACACACACACACACACACACACACACACACACACACACGTTGTTACTAGAAGTACTTATTACAGCACTTGAAAACAGGAAACATTTGTTGAGACTTCTAAAGCATGTACTGCATATACATGTGCGCTAAGCAAATCAAACTAAAAAGTGACTCCATAAATCATAACAACGCTCTTGTCCTAGCTACTAAAGTAAGTAAAAGCCAGTAAGTCAAAACTCTTCACCAGCACTACGTCCTCCACGTTTGTTTTTCTTGCAACCTGACTGTTTTATATTGAAAAGAAAAGAAAAATAAATAAAAAAAAAGAAGGTCACTTGACATGTAGACATTACCTGCTGTACTCCTGAGGGTACGGTGACGAGTACCACGTCTGGATCTCGTACTTCCCGAACTCAATGACGGAGGGACAGCGCATCTGTGGGTCCGGAGGCCCCGTCACACCGACTTTCTGCAAAGGCAGAGAGATAAGAGGGAAAAAATAAGAAGCTAAAAACTGGGGTTAGGGACACACACACACACACACACACACACACACACACACAGACGGACACAGACACAGACAGGGACACACACACAGACGTACAGGGACAGACACACACACACACACACACACACACACACACACACACACACACACACACAGACGGACAGGGACAGGGACACACACACACAGACGGACAGGGACAGGGACACACACACACACGGACAGGGACACACACACACACGGACAGGGACACACACACACACGGACAGGGACACACACACACGGACAGGGACACACACGGACAGGGACACACACACGGACACGGACAGGGAGACACACACACACACACACACACACACACACACACACACACACACACACACACACACACACGGACAGACACACACACACACACACACACACACACACACAGACACACACACACACAGACACACACACACACAC
>CM074997.1:16680891-16700203 GCA_037576825.1 Pangasius krempfi | reverse complement strand
TCCATTGTGGTGGTGTATAAAGGCAAAATCACAAAAACTCTGTCATTGTCCAAATACTTCCGGACCTGACTGTATAAATATATATATATATATATATATATATATATATATATATATATATATATATAAAGCAAAGCACTAATTTAGGTACATAAAATTTAGGGGAAAAATTGCTAAATAAATAAATAAAGAATGAATGAATGAATGAATGAATGAATGAATGAAAGGGAAGAAAACAAAAGAAAGAAATCTAAAATAAAATATCAATAACAACTTTTATTTAACAAAAGTAATGAAAACAATAATAACTTTATTGCCACTGTCAATATTTAATGTTATAATTCAGTTATAACAGGAGACATCTGCTGAACATCAAAGTTATACTAGATGATTTATAATGAGTGTTTTACTATGACTCTCACTCACTCTCTCTCTCTCTCTCTCTCTCTCTCTAACACACACACACACACACACACACACACACACGGAAGAATGTGTGTAGTGTTGGGCAACATGAGGGAACTTGATTGGTAAAGCATGAAGAATGTGTGTGTGGTTATCCAGAGCAGAGCTTAGTGTGTGTTACGACTTACACGCAGAGATGGTAAAACCCATCTGTGACCAAAGTAACAAAATATAAAAATGAGAAATAATAAAATATATATACATCCAACATAACTGGACTAAATGGATTTAGAGGAAAATCATATACAAAGGAAATAAAGAGTTTCTGATATTCTGTTTATTCATATACTTCACTTTTTCTTCACATGTGGTGAGCTGAAGGTATAAAGACTCCAGTGAAGAGGAGACATCGGCCACAAAGAATCATTTCCCAAATAAATCAACTTCATAAATCAATAAACTCGACTACTTACACGACAAGCACTCTTATTATTAATATATCTCCTGCTGCTATTTAGCACTTTTATTAATAGTAGTATTTATCATTATTGAGTTTTTCTTTTTTTTTTTGTTTGACAAAAGAAAGAAAGAAAGATAACAGAAAAAAAGCAGAGGAAAAAGGAAAGATAGGGAATACAAGAGGAGGAAGAGACAGTGTAAGAAATATAAAAGAGAGAAAGAGAGAAGGAGAAAGAAAAGAAGAAGGGAGAGACAAAGGGAAAGGAAGAGAATCAGAGAGAGAGAGAGAGAGAGAGAGAGAGAGAGAGAGATTGTGTTTTGAGGGAGGAGTTACATCACAGCCGTTGTGTCCACCAGGGACGTCCATAAAACTGGCCATTACTGCTTTTGTCCATGTGAACTAGAGAGCATCCTGCTGGGGCTGGCACTCAGCCAAAGCCCCGAACCCAACCCTACACACACACACACACACACACACACACACACACACACACACACACACACACCACTCCCTTCCTGGAACAGGCTGAGGCTTACAAACGGAAATTTCCAGAATGCCGAGCCCCCCACCCTGATCACCCACCTGTGTCTCTGAGTGTCCACACTGGGGGAGTTTGGCCCTGTGGAGACACCGTACCCTTGTCTTCTGTTGTCCGTTCACAAATCAACTCAAACACTTCTGACTCACACAAAACCACTGAAGAATTTCCATCAGACACAAGAACCCAGAAACTTTCCTCCACTGAGATCTCGCTAAAGTTCTAGAGATAATTTCTCCTTCTTCAAGAGTCTTCACTGTAGCGTGAGGGCGGGGCTGAGCCGTATGAGCCGTATGACGATATGATATTGATATCACGATAAATTACATCACAACACACTTTTATTCAGTCCCATGCACTATTTTTTTTATAGATAGATTAGATTCAGTGGAATTTGTTTAACTGTTACAGGCGCAAACCTTCACACTGAGTTCCACTTTAAGGAGTCTGCGTCATCGCCCAGCAGAACGCCTGCTTCAACTGTGTTGAACTATGAACAACTATGAACAACAATAGCACTTTATAGTTACTGACTATAAATATATTCCTTAAAAAGAAAGAGGCAAGCCTGGATTAACCTGAACTACATACAAGAGTATGTTTAAAAAAATATGGAACAAGAACAGGAAGAGAAAGTAGGATGTATGTATAGTATGTATTTACAGTGGATATAAAAAGTTTACATACCCCTGTTAAAATTACAAGTTTTTCTGATTGTGTAAAAAATGAAACCAAGATAAATCATGTCAGATCTTTTCCACCTTTAATGTGAAACAGCAACCAACAAATTTCGAGTGAAAAACAAATAAAAAAAGGTTTTAGGGGGAAAAAAGAAAATGGAAACACAGTCTTTCACAATAGGCCATGTCACTGAGCTCAGAAATAACCGATCACATTCAAACTCAGGTTTAAAAGTAATTATCATACAGCTGTAATCAATGAAGTGATTCTGATTAACTCCAAATAAAGATCAGCTGTTTCTGTAGGATTTTCTTGTCATCTTCATGGTTTCATCTGACTGCTGAAGAGCTGACAAAGCATTTATGGGATCTCACTGTCAAAAGGTATCAAAACATTAGATACACCGTGGAACGCAGTGAAGGCCATCATTAACAAGTGGATAAAATGGAGCGCCAGAGTGACATTACCACGAACAGGACGTCCCTCTGAAACTGATGACAGGACAAGAAGGAAACTTATCAGGGAAGCTGCCAAGAGACTTACTGCAACATTAATGGAGCTGCAGGAATATCTGGAAAGTACTGGTCACACCCTGCAATCTCTCATTCTTCACATGTCTGGGCTGTGGGGTAGGGTGGCTAGACGGAAGCCATAAACAAAACCAAACAAAACAAAACATCCAAGCCTGCCTGAATCACCCCAAACCATGTGGAAAGATAGGTCTGTTGTGCAAAAGATTACCCGAAGAACACCATACCTACGGTGAAGCATAATGGTAGCAGCATCACACTATGGAGCTGCATCTCTTCAGCTGGGACTGGGGCTCTAGTCAAGATGGAGGGAATCACGGATAGCTCCGAATACCAAACTATTTTGAAACAAAACCTGCAGACCCCTGTTAGACAGCTGAACAGGTAAGGGTGTGTAGACGTTTTATGTTCACTGTATAGTAGCATATAAAGTAGTGTTAAGCAATATAAGTAGTGTTAACTGCGAATATATTCATGGTAGATCAAAGTTTCTTGGGCGCTACTGCTTGATATAAACATTATGTAAACAAACCTTTTCATGAACGAAAGGTGTTACATGTTTAACACATGGTATGGGTCTGTATATTGTAGAAGGTAATATTTTATCTTCAATCATTGTGGGCCATTCTTAAAAGAGCTCATGTTACACCAAGCAATTGAACTTTGCTAATAACTCAAGTAGCTAAGTAGGTCCTAACCTAACTGCTGCTAGCTAGCTGGGGATGGATATATCTATAGGTTTTTACTGATACCACTATTGGTATCACCAGATATTCCTATCAGGTGAATGCATCTATACTCTTACCATTTATTTATTTTTTTGCCAGGAATAAACTTAGCTAAACAACTAGGGTATTTCAGGTGTTAGATCCAGAAACCCAAAGAAAGGCTTCCAAGTAAAACCTCATAAGGAATCAAAGAACCTTTAATTATTCAATACATACATTTTTCCTAAAAGCGTACTCATATTTTATAGTACTATCTAGAATGGTACTCAACTAAAGCTAGCTATCGCTAACTACTCTCTAAAAACAATACAACTGCAACTACACTTTTAGGGGTATACGGTGAGATCAAAGGTTCTATAAGGTTTTTTTTTCTAAGAGTGTACTAATAGCCAATACTACTATCCAGGAACTTACTCAACTAGCTAAGCTAGGTAGACCTATCTATCTTCTTACTTTAACAATTGCAACTGCACTCCTTTTGTTGAAAAGGTTATACATAGAACCATTAAGCATTCTTCAGTTTGTCCCTTAATACGAGGGTATACCTGTCAGAGAGCACTCAAAGGAGAAAGCTAAGAACCCTTGACTACCCAAAGAACCCTTGAGAAACCCTTCTTTCTTATAGTGCACTTAATTTTTGTCCCTCTGCAGGTTCAACTTTAGAAAAAAAGTGAAATAAGGCTCATAGTTGAAGACCAAAATGTTTTGCAGACAACAATGAAAGCCACAAGACCCTCTTGCATTCCTCCAGGGTTTGTTGGCGGGATTTTTTTCCTTTGAGCCTATAGCAGACATTATCTACCCCCTCTACTCTGTCTACCTCCCACTTTCTCTGTCTTTCTCCAACACCCCCTTCCTTTTCTCCTTCATTCCCTCACTCCGACTACTTGAGTCAGGGATTCCCCTCCCCCGTTCTCTCTCTCTCTCTCTCTCTCTCTCACTCTCTCTATGCAGACCCCTTCACTTAGGCCTCCAGGAGCTATGTTCCAGTTGTGGTTCCTTCCCGGTTCTCCTGTCGCTTTCTGGAGATGGATGGCTGCACGGGTTGGCTTGCATGATCACGTTGCCATATGCACTTTCCACAACAGAGGAGTTGAAAGTTTCAGACCCCTTTTTAATGTACACGATGAAAGATTTATTTCAGACACCATTTGAAAACGTTAATCAGTTTGATTGTAAGTCCATTTGCATGCTTGAAGCAAATCCAAGAAACGGGACCAACAATTATTCAAAGAAATCAGCTTTTGAAGATAACTAGAGAACTACTTAATGCTACTCACACTGTATGAATTTATGGATTAAAAAACAAGCCAAATCCCCAGTGTCTCAGAGTAAGTTAGCATAACGTCACCTACAAATAAACACAGTGGCAGTTCCACTAAGAAAAAAAATATATATAAGACCACTAATGGGTACTACCCCTTGAGTTATGACCCCTAATCAAATGACGTAAGGTCTCTCTGTGGTTCCTGCAACTCGTGGGCCTGGCCCTCTAAGAAAACAAGCAATCATGGTTGTAGCTCATGTACTTTGCACTTTATAACAAAATTTAGAATCACTACAGGGCTCCTGATTTTCAATGGTTTGACTTCTAATAATAAGAAAGCAATTAAAGGATCAAATAGGGCTCCAGAAATTTCAGTGCTGAGGAGAGGTGAGAAGTGTATATACTGTACAAGTACTATAGGTCTTCTGCACCACTGATGTTTGGACCCCTAATAAAAATACCTACTCACTACAGACAACACCAATTAAACCACCAATTAAATCACCAATTAAACCAAGCAGAAAGCAGTCAGTGACTGGGTGATGTGATGTGGCCAATGTGAAGCTGAGTTACTTTCCTTTTATGGTCAGAATGAAACATTGTGAAGTGTTTTATTCCTCTTATACCACAGCAATTTGCCAAAAATTACATTTAAAAAAAAAAAAAAGAACAATACACATCATACTTTTTTTTTTTTTTACCCATTTATAGCTACATTTATTATTGTGGCACATCTGCGAAACAACAGTCGTTCCCACACTTTCTCTTGAAGTTACCAAGACACAAACAAATGCAGCTTGTTACAGAGGAACCGCAAGACACACAGATTTACCTCTGACTGTTACAAAGCGCTGACACTGGAGACTCCTTCCATAAATGTGAAACATCTCCTTGCAGTAAACTTAACTATTTTAACAATTATAGGTTTTTCTTTCTTAAATGACAAAGTGTTTACATCCGTTTGTTATTAGCCTTATTAGATTAGATTAGCGTTCACCGTACAAGTCCCTGAACGAACGCGTTAATATAAACTTGTGATACCGCAAATAAGACATATATTCGAAAGTATCCTTAAAGTATTTTTACAGATCTAGAGGCAGCTTTAAAGTGATGATTAAAACTTTTATACATATACTTACACATGAAATATCTCAGCACAGCTGTTAAAGTGTGTTTTGACTTTAATAGTTCTGGTATGTTGGAAGCTGTGAGAGCAAAAACGTGGCCTGGGCTGAATAACAGTTATCTAGATATAGAAAGATTTCTTCTGAAATGTTAGCTAAACACTGGTGTTTGTGTATTCTGACTGTACACTACCAAGAGCATCGATGGAAATGATGATGATGTTTCACTCTGACTCAAGACGGATTGTTTTGCTCCTCTGCAGACTTGTATACACACAGTTTAAAATTTTTTGTGGTTTTCTGTCCACTAGAAAACGCCAAAACCTCCAAAACAATAACGGAGATTTGCACAGTGCTGCAGAATTTGGAGAATATTATGAAGGATCTGTGGTTTATTATTTATGTAGTTGTCACAGTGTGCCTGGTCACCTGACAAGGACACAATAAAAGAGACTATAAAACACTTAGAGAGAACATAATGCACGCTCAGCATTTAGCTGAGGTAAGCAAAAATAAAACAAATAAATAATAAAAACAAAAGTGGTCTAAAAATAGAAGTATATAAGGTTTCCATGCAGCAGGAAGGCACAAAGGAAGATGTGGCACTCATCTTTCTAAAGCTGAATCACTGATGGTAAGCACAAATTGGACCGAACAGCGTTGATAAAAGACAAGTTTACTGATTTCTCTTTAATTCTCAGCTGCTACACATTTAAAAATTAATTTAATTGAAAGAAAAAGTAATACATTTTTTTTGGCTAACTTTGTGCTGAAACAAAATAAGGCCATGCTTTTGGTGTAAAGAGTGTTTTAGTTGAGGGAAAGAATGTACATTCAAATTTAGCCATTGATTTATGAAGAAGAATTTGGGTGAGACAGACTTCCATTATTTTTTAGCTGCATTAGCCTTATAACTTTAGCTCTAAACTAAAGAAGGAAAGATCTTGTGGAAGAGGAATGGGAAAATTGGATAAAATGGATTTCTTTGCAAATTATTTCATTTAACTACTGAGCTAACATTTCTGCTCTTGTAATCTCAGCGTGTGTGTGTGTGTGTGTGTGTCTCATTACCGGAGTTGCTAATCAGCACGAGTCCTTTGAGGATCCGCCGTCACTCTGATGAAAACTAATTACTCAGAAACTGGAGTTAAAACTCACAGAGATGCATCTTTAATTTAATTGCGCCAATTAACAAAAACGATCGGATCCTGACACGAAGATCTGAATCGTTGCCTTGATGTGATTCTTTTCTTAAAAAAAAAAAAAAAAAAAAAAAAACTATTTTTTTTCCCCAAATGCAAGGGGGCTGAAATTTTAAAAACACTGCTCCTGTAGCTCACAGATATGTTACATAATCAGCACAGAGCTAATTAGAGAACTCGGTAATAACGGTGACGTAGAGTGGCACTGGGACGATAAACATGACTGAGCAGCAGACTTTGTTTTGAAAGGCTATCGTTAAATCTCTTTCTCACACTGACAGCAGAGCCTGAGGCACAGTGACCTTTGAGCTCTGCAAATAACAAACCCAAAGAGTTGCTTTTCCTTCCACTATCTGTCTGTGAGATAAATCCACTCGAAGATTGGAAGTCATGCTATGATAACCATCCAACACGACGATATTGTTAGTTATAGCAACTGTAGATGTCTTCCCTGTGCGTACAACATTTAGCAAGTCAACAGAACACTCTTGTGGTGTTTACAAGACATTTTAACATTTTCTAACAACTATATATATTGTGACATTAATAATGTTGACATTTCTTAACAATGCAAACACAGTTAGTGGTCGGTTCTAACTGCTAATTGTCTGAATAAATGACATGCTGACTAGGTGCTAGCTAGCTAATGCATTTTTTATGTAATTTACTAACAAATTACAATTCCGAAGTTCAATTAAAGTATAATTTTAGTAGTACAGAGGCTTTTCCTAGTAATTTACCAACACATCTGAGGGAAATGTTGATGTTCATGATGATTTCGTCATATCTTTACAGTTGTTTCCACAGTCAATGTGCTTTTAATCATCCAAATAAAAGACTTAACAGCTATGTAGTAGCTAGCTAAAGCATTTTTTTTAGTAGTTTACCTTCACTTCTGAGGGAAATGTTGATATTCCTGATGATTTCGTCATATCTTTACAGTCATTGTGCCTTTACATTGTCCATATAAAAGACTTATGGACCAAGTAGTAGCTTGCGATCAATGCTAAATTCAATTAAAGTGTACCTTTACTAGTACTGAGCCTTTTCCTTGTAATTTGTCAACGTATCTGAGGGATAAGTTCATGTTTGTGATGGCATTATCTCATTTCCAGTTACAGTAACAGCTACATACTAGCTAGGTAAGGCATTTTTTAAAATGTAATTTAGATGTATGCACACAATGTTGATATTCCTGATGCTTTTGTCATATTTTCACAGTCACTGTGCCTTTACACTTTTCATATAAAAGATGTACATGCTTAATAATAGCTAGCAATCAATGCTACATGCAATGAAAGTGTAATTTTAGTAGTACAGAGCCTTTTACTAGTAATTTACCAACATATCTGAGGGAAAAGATGCTGTGTCTTATGGTTTTGTCTCATTTTCACGGTCACTGTACTGTACTAAGGTGTATTATTTAGTAATTTAACACCACACCTGAGGGAAATGTTGATGTTTTTATACTTTTGTCATATTTTTCAGTCATGTAAAAAGTCATGTAGGGCTAAGCACCAGCTAGCAATCAATGTAATTGTAGTTGTAGTCTTTTCATAGTATGTTACCAACATATCTGAGGGAAAGGTTGATGTTCGTGATGGTTTTGTCTCATTTTGACAGTCACTGTGCCTTTACACTGTCCATATAAAAGCCTTATTGGGCAAATACTAGCTGGTGATTGAAGCTAAGCACAATGAAAGTGTAATTCCAATAGTATTTAGAGTCTTTTTCTAGTAATTAACCAACGCCTGAAGGAAAAGTTGATGTTTGTTATGGTTTTGTCTCATTTCTGCAGTCACTATGCCTTTAATTATCCATATAAAAGAATGAATGGCTACATGCTAGCTAGCTAAGGAATTGTTTTACATAATTTACCAACAAATCTCTGGGAAATGATGATGGTTTTGTCTCGTTCCCACAGTCACCCTGCCTTTATATGGTCCTTGAAAAAAAAAACATACGGGTTAAATAATAGCTAGCAATCGATGCTCAGTGTAATTAAAGTGTAATGTTAGTAGTACAGAGTCTTTTCCTTGTATGTTACTAACATTTCTGAGGGAAATGTTGACATTCCCAATGCTTTTGTCATTTTCACAGTCAATGTGCCTTTACACCCAATCTTATTATGTAAATACTAGCTGGTGATTGATGCTAAGTGCAATTAAAGTGTCATTTCAATAGCACAGAGTCTTTTCCTAGTTATTAAGCAACACATCTGAGGGAAATGTTGATTGATTTTTTATGATTTTGTCTCATTTCCACAGTTATTGTACCTTTAATTATCCATATAAAAGACTTGCTGGCTGCATACTAATGATCTATGGCTTTCCTATAGTAATTTATAGTTTCTCCTATTGTATGTAATGTTTATTTTCTACAGTGATCTTTGCTCATTTTTATGAAGGATGCTAATAATTCTTGAGAGTACTGTAGAATGTGTAAGGCACATCTCTCACCTTTTAGTGCTTTCCTGCTGTAATACACCTGATTGGACTTACGAAGTGATCAGTGATATGTGCAGGAAAATCACGAGGTCTGGAATTGAGGTCTTTCAGCGACAAGACAACGGGCCCTGGGAACTTTTTAAACTGCTCACCTTAAAGCCTTTCTCACGTTGCTCCATACCTTTTATTAAAGACTTGCCTTCTCCTTTCCCCTGGAGAGAATCCCTGCTACCATCTTAAGGGTCGGCTCAATTCTTTATCAGCTCAAGTTAAGTTTGTTAAATGAGCCCTTGGAGGATTGTGGCCTGAGGCTATTATTAAATTAGCATCAGTGTTTTCAGGAGCAGAGCTTAAAGGAATAATCTGTCACCAGATTAAATGCCCAAAGTGCTCCTGAAAATAAAGTTGGTGTTTAAGAGCTTTTTGTACCCATCCCTTAGTGTTACGGACACCACATATTATAGCACATCTAGAAAAAAATATATATACAAAAACGTTTTGAAGCTATTCCTGTTTTAGTTTTATGATTCATCACTTCTGGGAAATTTTTTGATGACTCATACCTGTACTAATCTTGTGTTCATCCAATTAAATGCTCTCTAAGATGGTATATGCTCCATCCTTGGAATATTATTCCCTTTTTCAACCGTCCTTTGCTAAAGAATAAATGGTTAGAGTTTAGACAAACATCATTTCTCACACTGCCAGAAATTTGTTGCTCTAAATGAGCCGCTGCTGAGAACGTCACATGACCGCTGATCTCAGCTGTTTTACAGTTGTTTTATGATGTACAATTTGTGTCCTTATCAGCAAAAACTGCTCCGAAAAATTGTACTTTAGGTCACCACGCACGTCTGTGTGAACTGGATGTGGTCTGATCCGGATATTTAAAGAAATAAATTTGGGCGAGATAGACTTTCATTAGGAGTTAGCGACTCGTAAATGTGTGCAGTTGATCTTCCGTTGAGCCACTCGTTTAATGAGCGGATGAGACAAATCAGGTGTCTCTTCAAGGCGGGAAAATAAAAAAAAGTCATGAGACAGAACAAAGTGGAGGACGCTCCTTGTGAAAGGGACTCCATTTTCGTCTCCTTCTCCAGCTGTCAGCTAGCACGCCGTCCCATGAGGGGGGTCGAGGGGTGGGACGGTGCTTGTTGCCACGGTGACAGGAGGCCACATGTCTTGAGGGCTTCTCTCCGGTCAAAAGGGCTCATTGTTCTGGCGCTAAGCCGCCTTCACCCTCCCTCACGCCCTCCTTCCCTCTGTCCGTCCATCCCACTCTGGATGGGAACAAACAGTTAGTACAACCATTAGGACTCCAATGGTGAGACTGAGACACACACACACACACACACACACACACACACACACACACACACAGGCTCCTCTACAGACGCCTCCTCAAAGGCCACACGAGGCCAGACGTCTCTGGAAAAATCCCAGTCTGAACAGAAGAAAATGAATATTTTATGAATGAACGAAACATCGATGAGTATAAAGTGAATTAATTTTAAACACGTTTGCATTATTATACTCTACAAGATTAAAGCGCATTTTCAAAACCTCTAATTTTATGCACATTGCATTTTTACATTTTCAAGCCTACCGTAAGGTTGTAGGTTCAAGTCCCAGAGAGCCTTGAGGATCCTTCAGTCCACTAGATGGCGGTCTTCGACAAGCACCATAAAAATATTCATTCGCCCAAACAATTCTTCTAATAAAAGTTTCTTCTCGTTCATTCCATCCACTAGATGGCAATCTTACTCTGTCTCAAAAGTATGAACTGAATTTTGTCATTCATTAAACCGATCCTGCGTCCAAAACGTCGCCCTAATTTAATCCCATGTTCCTTCCGAGCACTGCAGTGCATTATGGGTATTCTGTAACAGCGCAAGCTTTATCTTTATAGCCTGAACTGCATTGTGGGACTTTAGAAAGAGCACCAGATTTTCTCCACTGTGGTTTCAGATGTGACTTCAAAGGACACTTTCTCAAAACAGCACACTGTGTAATGAACGTGTGCAAGTTGATGAGTGTGTTTTTAAACTGTATTTTAAGACCTGAGGTTTTTTTTTTTCCTGCACTAACCAAACCTTGAGTCATAATGGTTCCTCGAGTAAACCCTTCTCAGCTCTGTGCTCGTTTATAAATTCTTTACGATAAAAAGATCTACCTGATGATTAAGATCTTTAAAGCAATAAGCGCATTTTTAAAACAATTACATACAAGTCCAGTGCTTTCCTTTTTTTCCCCCCTTTCAGATCGCTTTAACCCCTCGGTCCTGAAGATGGCGGAAAGTTACAGCTTTATCCCTGACTGTTACAAAGTGCTGACACTGGAGACTCCTTCCATGTAATAAAGGAATATTTTCCGTTACGTTTTTTTTAATCCGTTTATGCGGAGCGTCCACCATACAAGTCCCTGGGTAAGTTGTTACTATAGAAACGATAACGTATTACAACGAGCGCATTAATATTAAAGCTGGGAGTTGCAGAACCTTCTGACCAATCAGATTCGAGAACGCAACAGCGATGTGGTTTAATTTTCTCCATTACATGGAGTTAAACCTGATACAAGCGCTCGTCAAGTCCCAATCCCTAGGCACTTCTAGACACTCAGTGTTGGCTGCATTGTACCTTTTTACAAAAAGTGGATTTTTAGGAAGACACTGCGATAGATCAGGCTAGAAGAACGAACAAAAACATCGCAATTATGACTTCTCAAGTCTGGGGGGGGGGGAACAAACAAACAATTTTCTTTTTGTCCAAATAGACAGCACAAATATTGAAGAATGAAGCATTGCTGTTAGGATGAGACGGCTAAAACTGCTTATAGAAACCTTTATAGCGTTATGTCCTGTGCTTCACTGCAGAAAAACACTTCACAGACAAAAACACACCAATATCAATTTTAACTCCTGTTCAGTGTGCAGAAAATACTTTATTTATTTATTTTTGGTCAAATAAAATTTCGCTTTAAGTGGTGAGCTGTGACAATTGCAGTGTGAAAAATTACCGAAGGCAATAAGCAGCAGCAGCAGCAGCAGCAGGGGTTTGTGTGTGTTAAAGTCCTTGAAGAGCGGCGCAACTAGAATCCAAAAATGAATTCAATTACAGGCCGCTTTCAAACACGATTACGCTCGAACCCCAGGAAATGTTCTGTCCCTGAGGAGTTTTATACGCGTTTGTCGTGTTGATGCTCAGGACTTCACTAATCACACAGTGTGTACTTAAGTAATGACTTGTATAGAAAAAAACTTCTCTGACCTTTATCTGACACTATTAAACAAAATGGTTGTTGAAGAGTTCTTTAATGGATCAATGGATAATTAAGAGGTTTTTTTTTTTTTCAGAGGGACGACTGCAGAACCCTGGTAAATTGTTCATCCCAAATGCTAGTGTTTGTAAAATTTCTTTTCAAGATAAATCTCAGTAGACCGAAGTCCTAAAAGGGATTCACATTTCATTTCGTCTGTGAGGAAATTTTGTCTCCTCGTCATTTTGCGCGATATGTTACGATGACAAAATATTTTCCTTAAGATCTTGACGTAACGAAAACACTGCTTCTCCGAGCTAACGACATAACCAGGACTCGTATGACATCATAATGTTATGAGAGCGTACATTAATAACTTTCAGAGATGGGATTATGACTAGATACTGACTAGATCATGCTCTGAAAAGCTCAGTGTGTCACTGTGTTGAAAAGTTCTCAAATCTTCCCCACTGGAAATCGCAGCACAAAAGACTGCAACCTTGAAGATCCTGAAGCTCATGGTCAGAAAAGTGTACAAAAAAAAAAAAGCTCTGTAGCCCATACTTAACCTGATTTAAAATAAATGGCCATGTGTTTAGTAAAAGCCTTTGTCTAGAAGTGTCTGAGGAAAGAAGAGTGAACCAGATGACCTTCAAGTTCCTGAAGGTAGTAATAAAGCAATAAACATTCCTTCGAGTCACCATTCTAAATGGGATTCTGTTCGAAAGATTTCTTTCTAACAAATAACAAGTCAGGAAAACCCTGAACACTAACAGAACCTGACGTTTGGGGCGGCGTGCGAACATAGTCATGCCTTGGGATTAGTTGCAGTACTAGAACGTCGGCCATTGCAGGAAACATCTCGAAGGCTAGAACACAGAATCTTTTTCACATCTTTATGAAGATTTCAGTTTTTCTTGGAAAGCTTGTCTCATATTTTTCTTCATTTAATTGCTATCCAGGATCTTTTTGTTTTGTAGAAATCCTAAAAGGCTGTATGGTTATCATCAGCATTATTTTGCCAAAATAACAGGATAATTTTCTCAAAATATCCCAGACATCATAAAAAAAAAAACTAACTGAGAATCTGGCAAAAAAAAAAAAAAATTGTGATGTATTACTGTCAGGTAAAATAATATTTATTTATATAAAAATGTAGCTATGTTGCGAAAACTAGCTGTGCTAGGAAAATTCTTTTGAGACAATTCTCTCATCATCTCAGGATGTAATTAAAATATGTAGTTATCTTGTAATAATTACATAAATAACAAAGCAGCAGCAACAAAAACAATAAAATGTGAATAAATGTTATTTGAGGTCTTTTGTAAGTTTGTCTGTGGCACCAACAGTAATGAAACTAATTAACAGAAAGGTGAATGTCAACCAATTTAATACGCTATCGTGATTTATCACGATAAATTGAACGCATAAAGGAATAACGCTGGGGATAAATCTAGAGTTTAGGGACTGATTTCTGCAGTTACGGTGTTGATGTCATTTCGCTAATACGCCGTTTCGATTGGTTCACGAGGTGACATTTAAATCATAACGCTAGCTACGTTATTTGCGACAAACAGCAAGACTGGGTTCTAGTTTTAGCAAATTGTGTTGAAAACCAATTCACCAGTTAGCTAGGATACTGGTTTTTTTTTTTTTTTTTAAATCTTTTACATTGTAAAGAACCACAAACACGAGGTTCATGTATCATTTTCATTTTTTTCCCCCTCACGATTAAGTATTTATGTACGTTCCCAAACAACATTTCCTTGTGGACGTTAGAGTAACTGCTACTAATCACGCGCTGGCGTTTGAGAGAGACCCTAAAAGACCCAGAGCCACATTTTAAGATCCAGATCGCCCTCTGCTGGTCAGAGCACGACGTTACACATGAACAGAACAGGAAATGGGAGAAGGAAAAAAAAAATAGTTAAAAAAGAAAATTCATAAATAATAATGAAGGATTGAAAGAAAAAAATAAAAGAAAGAATGACAAAGAATGTGAGAGCAAAAAAGAAATGAAAAACTCTGACCAAAGTTAAAGAATAATAATAAAAAAAAAATGTTAGCTGTTTAAAAAACCAAAAAATTTAAGAACTAATATAGTAAAAAAAAATTAATTATGAAAAGCAACGAAATTTAGAACATGAACACAAGAATAAGCAGAAAAAGAAAAAAGAAGGAATGAAATGAAAAAAAAATAAAAGAAATTGAAATTTAGATGTGTTTTTATTCATTCTTTTTTTTAATTAAAAGAAATTAGTAAAATAAAAAAAGGAATAAAAGACAGCAATGCAAGAATAAAACCAAGAACAAAAAAAAACAAACAAAAGGAAAGAAATGCAAGAAGAAACAATGAAGGAAAATCATTATTATTTTTTTTAATTAATAAAAATATTTGTAAAAAAAAAAAAAAAAAAAAAAGGGATAAAAGAAGCAAAAAAAAAGTTCTAGGAAAGACAAAGAATTAGCTGTGTTAAAAACAAATAAATAGAAAAAAAAGAAAAAGGAAAGAAGCAACAAACAAAAAAACTAAGGAATAGATAAAGAAAAGAGGAACAAATTAAAGAAAGGGGTTAAAAAAAAAAAGCAAAGAAAATTTGAGGTTTAAAGCTTAAACACAACGTATGTTTATGGTAATGAGCTTTTATCTGCGACACATAAATAATAAACAAAAATCCAAACTTTTTTTTCATATTTGTTGAGAGTTTTGTTTAATCTGTTTGATGTAGTTGTACATATTATATGGAAGTGTTATGTAGGAATTTATAAAAAATAAAATCTTATGCAGATACACAACGAGAGAAATAGGTGATCTACGTAAGATTCCTCTAATGAACATCATCACTCTAAGCTGTCGGAATGAAGACGCGTGGATTCAGAATAACTTATCAAACAACAGATCGGATCTAAAATCTAATTAAAATTCATGTAAAAAAAATAATAATAATGATAAAGTCAAGCTGCGGTTACTGGTTGGTCGGCGTTTCCTCGGAATCAGGAAACGGAGGAGGCTGAGAGACGGCGCTCAGCCGGCCGCGTGTTCTCCTCCTCTGGTTTGTGGTGATCATCTGCGGGGACGTGTGCTCCACCCAGGCTAGACCTTTGGCCAGGACGTCCATGCTCCTGCGGTGTCTCAGGCTGCGTCTCACCGAGCCTCGACTCTTCGCTACGGGCTTCAGGACGTCCTCGATGCAGAAGTCGGGCTGCTGCCAGGGCTCAAGGTTTTCTAAGGGGGCTAAAGGTGGATCCGGATCCTCATCGTTCTTCTCCTCTACTTCATGTCCTGAAGTCTGGCTTCCATCCTCATCCTTCTTCTCCTCTACTTCATGTCCTGAAGTCTGGCTTCCGTCCTCATCGTTCTTCTCCTCTACTTCATGTCCTGAAGTCTGTCTCTCAGCCTTGTCGTTCTTCTCCACTTCTTCTTTCTCACTTCCTGAAGGTTCCACCGTTTCCCGACACGTCTCCTCTAATCCTCTTTGTTCTTCTAACTGTTCCTTATCTTCCTCCGCCACCGAGCCTTTTTTCGTCCTAGCGCTCTTCCGTCCTCTCTGCCTTCCTCCGCTCGGAGTTTTCGGTTCTGATTTCCTCTCTGTGCGCCGATTTAATTTCTCAGAGGTGGACTGTTCTCCTGCTGGATTCTCCTCCTGGTTGGATTCGTGAGATTCTGACTGATGGACCTCGGTTTTCTGCTCTCCGACCTCACTCTCGTCCGTTGCCTTGGCGTCGCTCCAGCTCCGGCGACGGCTTGCCGAGTTCCGCCTTCCTCTGGCAGCTCTGCCCGTGCTCGCTCGTCTATCGGCAGACACGACTGTAGACTCCACGGAGGCTTCTGATTGGACGGGAGCGTCTGTAAGGACAGAGCGCTCGCTCTCGTCGGGCAGGTTACTGTCCGAGTCGCTGTTTTTGTCCTGACATAAGAAACGACGGCGCCACAGCGCAGCTGCGGCCACCAGATCAGCTGTAGTGCCAGATGATGCTGTTTTACTCTGTTTAGTGCTGGGAGCAGGACTAGAGTCAGGATTCTCACCTGTGAAGGATCACAGAGTAGCAATTACTTCCTGTATATTCAGAACTATAACTATAAAAACATTAAAAGATTAAGTTTAATTCCTATTATTTGATATAAAACAAGACATTTGGTGGCCACGGGGTATTTTTAAAACTAGCCCAATCTGGCAACCCGGTCATTAAATGACCGGTCTGCTTCTCCTCCACTGAAATGTTCACAGAGCAAGCATGGGGCAGAAAGAATGCTGCCCCTACGGAGGGCCATTAGCACTTGTTGCAGTTCCCATTTTGACCACTAGGTGCAATACTAACACTATGGAAGTGAAGCGGGGCAGTGAGCGCTCTGCCCCGCGATGGAGCAACGTCTAGAAACGGGAGCAAATCAACGGTAAATCGGCTTACATCTGTCAAATAACTTTTTTTAAATCATTGGTGACTCAAAAGAGGTGATCAGTAATTCTGTGGAATTTAAATGCATGGAGTTGTGAATCAGGACTTCAAAAAAAAACTAAACTAAAAGTTCCTCGGTATTCCTCGTGCGCATCTCAATCACATCTACACATCTGCCGTTTTATAGTCTGTTTACCACCAAAAAAGCAGAAGCAGCAGCTCAGTCAGGTTTCTACCGTCAGTGCAGAAGCGACGGCGCTAACATTTAGTTCACATTTACCCAAGTTCACCGAACAGTGAATGTTTAACCACGGATTCTGACGGATTTAAATAAAGAGCTCAGGACGTGACAGAACAGACGCTTCACTGACAGCGTGACTGTTCTTCACGCTAGGAATTAAAACGGAGGATCTGAATAAAACAAAAATCTCATGATAGACATTGATTGAAGTTCAGGTCCATTGATTTTAATTTGAACAGACACCCAGTGACAGCGAAACGGACACGGATCGTCTGTCAACCAGACTGAAATACGAGACGTTTCTTTCTGGTATGCGGGCGCTATTTTTATCCAAATTGGCTTTGGACAAGTAAATGATGGGTTTTTATTTACACCACAGCGCTGGTGAATTCTCTATTCTGATTGGTCAGAAGGGGTTGAACAATTTTCTATAACAGCAGCTCTGACAGTAGCGCAGGTTTATGTTAATACGCTCGTTCTAATACGTTATCGTTTCTATAGTAACAGCTCATATGTAAATCACTGATATGGTGAAGGTTTCTGTAAGATGACGTTTATAGCTGCTATAACGTAACTGAAAACAGGAACTAACTTGTTTTGGAAACATTGAAACATTTAGTGCAACTATAAACAGATAAAAAGTATGACCTGTCATTCTTTAATTAAAAAAAAATATATACATATATCAGTCATTGGCAAATTTCTGATGTAAAACAGGTACAAAACTCCCATCATTGATTATTTTCCTACAACAGCATGACAAGAAGTGGAATCATGCTGAAGTTTACCGTACTGTAAGAATAAGCGGTTCATGTCCGTTTTATTTCGCCTGGCTAGCTCACTTGCGCAATCTCAGCTAGATAACAGGTTAGCAAACAATGTACACTGGAAGAAGCAAATGAACAGTTTGCGTGACATAACTGTGGTGCTAAATGTAATAATTTTGACGGTGGGAAGCAAAACTAGCACAAACGCTAAAGTTTGACAGCAAATTCTTGCAGGAGGAAGGAAGCTACAGGGTCTACAACTCTTAAACCACAAGACTTTTTCATTTTAGCTACATTCTGGACCATTCAGGATCATTAACGCACGTTACGGTATGCGTCATCTGCAGGATCATTAACGTACGTTACGGTATGCGTCATCTGCAGGATCATTAACGCACGTTACGGTATGCGTCATCTGCAGGATCATTAACGCGCGTTACGGTATGCGTCATCTGCAGGATCTTTAACATACGTTACGCTATGCGTCATCTGCAGGATCATTAACGTACGTTACGGTATCCGTCATCTGCAGGATCATTAACGTACGTAACGGTATGCGTCATCTGCAGGATCTTTAACGCACGTAACGGTGTGCGTCATCTGCAGGATCTTTAACGCACGTTACGGTGTGCGTCATCTGTGCCAGGTGTGGTTGTGAAGGTGTGGTTGAGAAGGTGTGGCTGTGAAGGTGTGGCTGAGAAGGTGTGGTTGTGAAGGTGTGGTTGAGAAGGTGTGGCTGTGAAGGTGTGGTTGTGAAGGTGTGGTTGAGAAGGTGTGGCTGTGAAGGTGTGGCTGTGAAGGTGTGGCGGAGAAGGTGTGGCGGAGAAGGTGTGGCGGAGAAGGTGTGGCGGAGAAGGTGTGGCTGAGAAGGTGTGGCTGTGAAGGTGTGGCTGTGAAGGTGTGGCTGTGAAGGTGTGGCTGTGAAGGTGTGGTGGAGAAGGTGTGGTGGAGAAGGTGTGGTGGAGAAGGTGTGGTGGAGAAGGTGTGGTGGAGAAGGTGTGGTTGTGAAGGTGTGGTTGTGAAGGTGTGGTTGTGAAGGTGTGGTTGAGAAGGTGTGGCTGTGAAGGTGTGGCTGTGAAGGTGTGGTTGAGAAGGTGTGGCTGTGAAGGTGTGGCTGTGAAGGTGTGGCTGTGAAGGTGTGGCTGTGAAGGTGTGGTTGAGAAGGTGTGGTGGAGAAGGTGTGGTTGAGAAGGTGTGGCTGTGAAGGTGTGGTGGAGAAGGTGTGGTGGAGAAGGTGTGGTGGAGAAGGTGTGGTGGAGAAGGTGTGGT
>CM074997.1:16646206-16665537 GCA_037576825.1 Pangasius krempfi | reverse complement strand
CTATACTACACTAGAACTATACTATACTGCACTATAACTATACTATACTCTATACTACACTAGAACTATACTATACTCTATAACTATATTATACAGTGCAATGCAAGGAAAAATAACAAAAACAATCTATAAGAAACATAAATAATAAACAGCATGAGATCTGAAAGGTGCTTAGAGGCAAGTGAAATACGTGATATAGAAATATAATTTTGATTAGGAAGGTGAAAACAAAGGTGCACAAACTTTTGCACTGAACTGTAGGACCCATTTAAGAAATAAATCCATACAGCAGTGCATTCATATAGCCCAAGACATCCATGTCTTATTATTAGCACGGGTAATAAAGATATTATTATATCTTATATATTTGAGTCTTATATTTTGTTCTTCTTGGCCTTGACTTGCTAGCTGAGTTAATGAGTCTAATATTACAAATAAATGTCCAAATGCAGTATTAGGAAATAATTTAACATCTAATAAAGCTTAGTTATGCATCCGTGCATTAAAGCTGATCATTTGTATCATCAGTAATCGAGAATTTGCATATTAATTAGCTAGTAAGGTTGAACTGTTGACAGTCTGTCTGAGCTGAACTAAAACTATGCTAAGCTAACGAGGCTAAATTTCAAATTTGGCTCCATACCGGACGTTTACAGCCACAGCGTCGTTGATTCGCCACTCGATGGTCTTCCGCCTCCGAGAAAACTTACAACACAGCTGTAAAACAAAGTTTAAACAGCCTCTTCTGTTAACAAACTCTCATAAAAACATTACTGATATACTTTAAAATCCGTAAAATCTAACAATCCAGTACAACATAACTAAACTAACGGTGCCCAGCAGCTGCACAACCACTTCCGCCTTCGATATGAATGAGCCAATCGTATGCGAGATCTTGATCACGTGTTAATAAAAAAACCCAATCAGCGGTTAGCTATAGTTGAAGTCTTCTCATTCATTTCGAAACATTGCTAGTTAGTTAGTTAGTTGTAAACAAACTAGACCAGGAGTTTACAAATAAATGGGAAAAATGATTAATTATACATTAAAGGACAAAAAAAGGAGAAAAGAAAACAAATCAAACAAAGGCAATGTACAGCTTCAGTAGTTAAGGCATTTTTTAAAAGTAAAAATTCCAAAACAGATAAATAATCTGCTCTATCCATCACTAATGTTCATCCTTCTTTCCATTCTTCCATCTGTTTCTCCCCTAAACAGTCTCTCTCTCTGTCCATCTCTTCTTCCTCCTTTCCCTCTATCCTTCCATCTCTTTCCTTTCACCTGTCGCCTTTTTAACTTCCATCTATCACTCTCTTACCTTCTATTCTTCTCTCTTCCCCCCTTCCATGTTTCCCCCAATCTTTCCATCCATCTCTTTCCCTCCCCTGTTTCTCTCTCCTTCCATCTATTTCGTTCCTCCCCTCTCTCCTTCCATCTATATCTCTCCTTGTATCTCTCTATTTCCAAATCTTTTTTCTATTCTTCCATCTGTCTTTCTCTCTCTTTCCACCTCTCTCATCTTCCAGCTATATCTCTCCATGCATTTCTTTCCTTCCACCTGTCTTCAATCTTTCTTTCTCTCTTTCAATCTGTCCCTCTCCAATCATCTCAACTCTCTCCTTCCACCTGTCTCCCTTCCCTCAATCTGTCTATTTTCCTCATTTCCCTTTCCATCTGTCTTTCTATTCTTCCATCTGTCTCTCTCTCTCTCATTTTGTTTCCTCCTAAACTGTCTCTCTCTCACCATCCATCTTTCTCTTTCCTCTTGTCTCTCTCCATCTCTCTCCATCCTCCTATCTATCTCTCCTTCTACCTGTCTCTCTCCACCTATCTCTCTCTTTCCACCTGTCTTTATATTCTTCCATTTCACTCTCTCCTTTAATCTGTTTTCCCATATACTCTCTCCATCTCTCTCCTTCCTCCCATCTCTCTCCTAAACTGTCTTTCTCTCTTCATCCATCTCTCTCCTATCATCTGTCTCTTCCCCTGCATTAGACTATCTCTCTTCCTCCATTCATTTTTTTCTACCTTTCTCTCTCTCCATCCATCTTACTCATTCTACCCATCTCTCTCCATCCATCTCACTCATTCTACCTCTCTCTTCATCCATCTCTCTGTCTCATCCATTTCACTCATTCTACCTGTCTCTCTCTCTCTCCATCCATCCGCCCATCTCACTTGTTCTACCTGTCTCTCTCTCCATCTCATCCATCTCACTCATTCTACCTGTCTCTCTCTCTCCATCCATCTCTCTGTCTCATCCATCTCACTCGTTCTGCCTGTCTCTCTCTCTCTCCATCCATCTCTCTTGTTCTACTTGTCTCTCTTTCCATCCATCTCTCTGTCTCATCCATCTCACTTGTTCTACCTGTCTCTCTCTCCATCCATCTCTCTGTCTCATCCATCTCACTCATTCTACCTGTCTCTCTCTCCATCATTCTCTGTGACATTGATGCAGAACCTCATCCAAGCTCAGATCTTAAAGCTCTCTCAGTGGCTCACTAGCGGCTCTCCTGGGATTTGAACTCATAACCTCCTGGTCATTAGTGCAGTTTTTATTAGAAATGCAGCAGGAGCGACGGTGAAAACGGTGAGAACGTGAACGGCGGCCTCGTGAGAAGCTGCGTTTATAGGTGCAGAGAGATAATGTGTAAGTGAGACATGTTACTGTATTAAAGCTCCATATGAGACCCTCTGCAGCTCACACACACTCACACACACACACACACACACACACACACACACACACACACACACACAGGAAGTCATGGTGTCACACACTTTATGAACTAGTTAAAAGAACAGTTTGGTAAAAAATAAAACACAGTGTTCCTGTTAATCCACAAGCAGTCCGTCAGCCATGACGTCAGCCATTTACACTGCAATCAAACATAACTACTGCTTTCTCTCCATCTCTCCTTATACCTGTCTCTCTCTCTCTCTCTCTCTCTCTCTCTCTCTCCTTCTGCCTGTCTCTCACTCACTCCTTATGCCTCTCTCTCTCCTTCTACCTGTCACTCTCTCACCCTTTACGCCTCTCTCTCCCCTTCTACCTGTCTCCCTCTTTCCTTCTACCTCTCTCTCTCACACTCCTTATGCCTCTCTCTCTCCTTCTACCTGTCTCTCTCTCTTTCCTTCTACTTCTCTCTCTCTCTCTCTCTCTCTCTCTCTCTCTCCTTCTACCTGTCTCCCTCTCTCTCTCTTTCTACCTGTCTCTCTCTTTCCTTTTACTTGGCTCTCTCTCTCTCTCCTTCTACCTGTCTCTCTCTCTCTCCTTCTGCGTGCCTTTCACTCACTCGTTATGCCTCTCTCTCTCCTTCTACCTGTCTCTCTCTCTCACTCCTTACGCCTCTCTCTTTACTTCTACCTGTCTTTCTCTCACTCCCTACACCTCTCTCTCTTACTCCTTACACCTCTCTCTCATTACACCTGTCTCTCTCTCTCTCCTTATGCCTCTCTCTCTCCTTCGACCTGTCTCTCTCACTCCTTACACCTCTCTCCTTCTCCCTGTCTCTCTCTCTCATTCCTTATGCCTCTCTCACTCTTTATGCCTCTCTCTCTGCTTCTACCTGTCTCTCTCTCACTCCTTATGCCTCTCTCTCTCCTTCTATCTCTCTCACTCACTCCTTACTCACTCCTGTCTTTCTCTGTCTGTCTCTCTCCCAAAGCTGTCTCTCTTTTCTCTCTTTCTTGATCTCACCCTCCATCTATATCTTTCTCCCTTTTTCTTCTTCAATCCCTATCCATCATCTCATCTCTCTCTCTCTCTCTCTTCATCTGTCCATGCTTTCCCATCCGTCTTTACCTTTGCCTGAAACTGTCTGTCTTCCTCGATCAATTGTTTTTCATCTCTCTCTCTCTCTCTCTCTCTCTCTCTCTTTCTCCTTCAGTAAAAAAAAAAGTGTACATAAGCTGAATTTTGTTGTTTGAGAAGAGTCGGGACTTTAGCACAGCAGTGCACTGGTTCAGCCTGGCCTGTTTATGTCAAACAGCAGACAACATTTTCTTTCTTTTTTTTCCCCTCCTTTTTCTTTCTTTTTTCCCACACATACTCTCACATTCACACATCAGAAGGTCTTTAGAAGTAATCCACGGCCATTATTTCACATGACATATTAGCATGCTACAGCACTTTACTGTAAAAAAAAAAACAAAAAAAAAACCAGATAAATAAAACAAGGCAAGCTGTTACAGCAGAGAATGAACAATACTTTATTAGCATCTTAGCTAGCACTTTTCTTTCTGTGCAGCTGTTGTGCCACACACACACACACAAACACACAAAACACTAAGCACTGGAAATTCACAGCCATTTTGTATATCTCTATAAAACATTAGCTAGCTAGGTTAGGCTAGGTCATTTAGGTACTGCAATAAACATGTAGCTATGTAGCTAACTACCAAGCTAGCTAACTATTTACCTATTCCAGCTAGCTATAATTAATACTTATGAAGCTGTTAGCTAGCTCTTTATGTTTTGTTACCCTATTGGGCTGCTACCTAGCTGAGATAATAACAAATGAACACAAGCAAGCTAAGTTATTTAGGCAATATTTAGCTAGTGCAATTTTATACTTTATTTAATAAAGTAACAGTATGTAGCTAACTACCAAGCTGGCCAGCTAGCTACCCTTATTGTGATGCTAACTAGAGGAGGTAATAACAAGCTATCACAATCTGGTTAGCTACATACTGTTACTCTATTAAATAAAGTATAAAATTACAGTAGTGAAATGTTACATAAATAGCTTAGCTAGCTATTTATGTTTAGACAACCTACTATGATGCTACCTGGTAACAAGTGAACACAAGCTAGCTAAGTTATTTAGGTAATATTCACAGTACCCTTATGTAGCTAACTACCTAGCTAGCTAGCTAGCTACTCTCATTTTGATGCTAGCTAGCTGATGTAACAAGCTAACACAAGCTAGCTAGTAGTTCTCTCACTCTCTACATCCCTCCATCTCTCTCTCTTTCTTCCTCCAGCTGGCTTTATCTTCCTCGTTAGAAAATCATCTATCTCTCTCTCTCTCTCTCTCTCTCTCTCTCTCTCTCTCTCTCTTGTTTTTCTCTCTTTCTCTCCACTTTTTATTCTATACATTTCTCCCTCTATTTCTCTTTACATTCCTCTCTCTCATATTCTCTCTCTGTCCCACTTTCTTTTGCTATCCCTCCATCTCTCTCTCTCTCTCTCTCTCTCTCTCAGGAGTGATTAGGTCAGTTGGAGCTCCAGCTGTGTTCAATGCGACTTTTTGCTCTTCTAATTCACACAGCTGTGACCACCACACTCGCGCAGCATGTGGCAGCTGGGTCATCATGCGCTCTGTGTGTGTGTGTGTGTGTGTACGTGGCATTTGTAGTCATACTGTATTCTGCACAGTCACTTCAATAAATCCACTGTTGAGAGAGAAATAGAGAGAGAGAGGGAGGGTAATGAGAATGGATTGCACAGTGGTCATGTTAGATTGGTGTGTACGTCCGGTGAATGACTAAAGAGGAAACCAGGTCTGCAGTAATTGAGCGCCGGAGATCGGGAATTGTTTGTAATACTTACATCCTGAAAACCAGTAAGAGAGACAGATCTAAAAATAGTTAGCTCTGATCGACAGGGAATTTTTGCTGTAGTCAAGACCACCATTGTCAACTCCAAGACCAGGACTAGGCGAGATCGAGTCAAGACCGAGTCTAAAAAGGGTCGAGGCCACATCAAGATCCAGTCGAACTGAAAGTGAGACTGAGTCAAGATCGAGAATGAAAAGCATCAAATCCTTTTCAAGGCCAAACCTTTACTTCAGCTAGCAATATTTTTTACAAATTCTCAGTCAAACCCAAGACCATATTTAGCAAGAAACATCCAAGTAAACAATGAAAATTAATCTGAGTCAAGTCTAAGT
Organism: Pangasius krempfi; assembly: GCA_037576825.1. Classification (NCBI taxonomy): domain Eukaryota; kingdom Metazoa; phylum Chordata; class Actinopteri; order Siluriformes; family Pangasiidae; genus Pangasius; species Pangasius krempfi. The sequence continues at coordinate 16,659,643 of CM074997.1, read as the reverse complement.
CAATACAAACCTGGATTCAAGTCCTACATCCCAACTGCAGGGATGTGGCTGATCACTGTGGGAGTAATGTAAACTCACCCAGCACCCCAGCTCGTGAGTCATAATTTCAACATGTACGAGGACCAGTTGAAGGACACCAGCACCTTGCTGGAGGCAGAGGAAGAAGATCCAATTGCACCCCAACCACCTGCAAGCCAGCTATGCTTGGTATTCCCATCCGAAGGCCCATTCGATGAACACAGGGAACCAAGGAGTGGGAAGCACTGGCCAACAAATTTGATGGCTTGGGGCAAATACACCAATGTTTGCATAATGATGTGTTCTTGGCTCTATAGGACTTTGCCTGCAGGGTAATGCAGCAGTCGAGGGCCACTACAACAGTGATGGTCTTTTTCACCTCCATGTCCTCTGGTCAGTCTGCACTAGTGTCCTGAGTTGCCAAAAAGTCAACACTCAGACCAACGAGCCAAGTCCCTTGTTGCAGGTTGAGGGTAATAGCGTCTGGCAGCTCAGTCAAGAGTAAATAAATGACCTGCACGCCAGGGGGAAAGAGTCGGACAAAAAAATGGCAGATATTTCGTCTGCCTTGAAGCCAAGCACCAACCTGAATCTCTCTCTCTTTCTTTCCTGGAACATTCACTCTCCGAAAGAGGAGATAATGTTTGTGTGTATAAGTGTGAGCTAATAATTAGGATTAAACATGCTAGCAGAACATCTGTAGTCATACTGTATTCCACACTGTCACATCCATAAAGCTGCTGTGGAGAGACAGACAGACAGAGAGAGGGAAGGTAATGAAAATGGATTGCATAGTGCTCACATTAGACTGGCTGTGAGAATGAGTGAAGGCATGATATTGTTGGTGTGATGGCCGAACTCTAAAACAAAGCCTGCTGTAATTGAGCGATGAGGATCAGGACTGAAAGGTTTGTAATTCGTACATCCTGAAAACCAACAGCCATCTCACAGGCCATAGATCATTGTCAGCTCTGATCTAGAGTTGGAAGGAAATGCTAAGCTAACCGTACGATCCAGTATCAGTTTTTTTTTTTTTTAGGTTAGCTGTATCCTACCTTAGAAATCAAGTCACATAGTCGATAGGAAAGCAAACTTTAAAAAAAAAAGAAAGAAAAAAAAGTATGTCTTGATTGACCAGCTGCATTTAGAGTAAAATCGGAGCTGAAACTATGGGAGGTGTTTTGTGCCAAATATAAAATTAAAATAAAAAATTTAAATCCAACCCCCCTTTTGCTGTTTCTTTTCCCCATATGTGCAAAGATGGTGCTGAAATGAAAATGAAATGAAATAATGCAATTTGCATAATTTTCCATGTAAGCATGCAACATTAGTGTCATTTTGTCATTTAATTTTCTTCATCATATTTCGTGGCCATAATTCAGATTAAAATGCAAACGGGAAAAAGAAAATCCGAACACTTCAGCTTTTCATTTTCTTAATGAACTGCAAAATGAGTTCCAAAATGAACATGGAAATGCAATGCATACTTTGTCTTTTGTTTTTTCACATCATTAGGCTACACACTGACAAAATACAAATTATAAAAAATAATAAAATGGCTAAATAAAATCAAAATTCAATCCCATTTTTAGCATGGGAGCGCCAAAGTGCCAAAATGAAAAGGAAAATGATCACAGGTGCCAACTGCCGGTCATTTACTTTCCATTTCCCACTTTTTCCTTTTCATTTTCAAGTTCAACGACACGCTAAGCAGCAATGGGCGTGAACTAAGACTTAGGCCACGCCCACTTGTTTTTACTCTGAATGCCGAGCTAACCAGTGAAGTTTATAGCAGCATACAAGAGATGGCTAGCGAATTAATGGATTTAGCAGATTGTCAGGATGTATTAGCATGTTAAGTTATACTTTAGGTTTGGAGAGATCCAGACCATCCTCGACACGGAGGAGGATGGCGTTGCATGGCAGAATTTATTTCTGCAGTCTCACCATCACACACTCAGAGTTTCTTGGTCTTGCTATCAGACAGTGAAGTGTATAATAAAGCATGTAAGTGTAAGTGAACTTTTTTCTTTACATGGAGTAGGAGGATGGAACAAGTCTGGGTTAAAAAAGGGTGCAAAATATGATTACACCTTTGCTTGACAAGTGGGTTGATGTTTGGGCTGCAGAATGACCTAAAAGCTCCTGTAGCCATTTCTGATCGATGCAGCACAAAAGACATCAAACTTATCTTCAGTTCATGTCAAGAAACAATCTTGAAGGTTTTAGACTAATTCCTGTTTTTATGGTGCACATGATGGACCACAAATGCTCTTGAACCCTATCCGACCCACCCATCTGTTAAAAACACAATTTTAGTTATACTGCAATAAGGAATGCTGATTATTGGAGAAAAATATACACAATCCGCAATTCAGCTTCACAAACACTGCAGTCAATGTTTCATAAAACAGAATTATGTAGTCATTAAATGATTGTCAGTCTGTTCTTATTCAACAACCTGCCATAACAATCTGCTGTATTTTGGAGCAGCCTGCGAAAACCTTTCAGTGACATGGACATACAATGTAATACAAACAAAAGACGTAAAAGAACATCGCCTAGCAGCACTGCCAACGCAAAAACGACTAAAGAACGATTTCTTACATTTTTCCTTACTCGACCGTTTTCTTGAATACTGCTAGAAAAGAAACGTACACAAGAATTAAGATGAACAAATAAAACGGACGTCTAGAGATAATTGCTTTAGAAATACGTCTTGTGATACAATCTCAGGACGTTTCTTTATGTTAGATGTTGCATGTAAGTTAATAATAGTTGCTGTATATACTGTAGCTGATGAAGCTGGGAAAATGTCGGGGGTTTTTTGTATTCTCGGCACGGTTGCTGTTTCTTGGGCCGTCTCTTTCGCTCTTGATGGGTCTGTGTGACACATTTGGTGTTAATCGCATGCTCATCTGCAGCTTCGTGATGGCCTCTTGCTTTACTCAGGAGAGTGATTCTGATTTCCTTTTTTTTTTTCTTTTCTTTTGATATGGTTTGATTATGGTGGGTTTTGGTGGATACCTCGCTGGTGAGTACTGGTTTCAATTATGTCTGGAATTTATACCATATACCGTGTATAGAAATTTTGAATGATGTGTTATTTTGTGTAAATTTGGTGTAAATGTCATGTAAATATTGTGTAAATATGTGTATATGTACGGAGATGTGTGCACTATGTGTTTCGATTGCTTTAAAATGTGTGTATTTATATTGTAAAACTGAACGATTGCTCGTAATGAGTTTTGAAACCATTGAATAAAGGTTGATTTAAAAAGAAAAAAAAAAAAAAAAGGAAAACCTTTCACATGGTCATAGTTGGACATTTTCTACTTCATATAGCTCTTAAGCACTGCAGGTTTTCCTGAAATGAAATATGTCTCTCTTTTATCTCAACCTGAGGTAAAGCTGTAGCCTTTTAAACTGTAGTTGGCACCATAAGTGAAAATGGAGAAAATTTTAAGGTATTTTAAGGTTTTTATTCCATTTCCCCTGAAAGACAACCTGCCTACCTCTACATTTATAACCTCATCTACTGCAATAGATTTCCTGTTGTAAACTCACAATCCTACAGATTATCTTATAGTCTACAGAATATGATGTCATGATGACATACATTCATGTTAGGATCAAGGAAAGTGACAAACATATTTCTAAACATTTTCCCAATAAAATGTTTTCTGTCCAGAATTCATCAAGTTCTGCACTCCTGGCTACAGGAAGGTACGACGTTAGAGTTTCGAAGATGGGTCGAGTGCAGGAAACTTCACATAGAAGATTTTCAGATTTTTCTCTGATGTAATAGCTGGCGATCACGGCGTTAAACTTCAGCATCGTATACAAAGAAAACCTCCTTCACTTCATGCGGAAGACGCCGTCCATCAGGAAGCATCAAATAAAGTGAGGACTAAGAGGACGAATGACAGTCAAACGATGTTAAGAATGTTATCTATTTTTGATTATGACTTTGATTATCAGCAGCATCCGCGAATAAGCATTTGGCTCATTTTGAAATGCACTCCCTCATTCATATTTGTGGAATCAGCTACGTTTGTTTGTAGAGATCTCCCTGTGCATTTGTGCATTTGTTCGTTAAGAAAAAGGAAAAGCCAAAGTGTAGATTCAGATTTTCTTTTTCCTGTTTGCATTGTAATCTGAATTGTGGCCACGAAATACCGATATGATGCAGAAAATGAAATGACAAAACGACTCTTGATTTTAATTGTACTTTTGACACTAATGTTTCAAGCTTACATGGAAAATTTAAAATGCAAATAGCATTATATCATTTCATTTTCATTTGGCATCCATCCTTGCACACACACACACACACACACACACATATAGGTGCCACAAAACACCTCTCATACTGAACAGCTCGAGCGTTTATACTATAAGACTTTTATTGAACATTTGAAGAAGGAGTCTCCAGTGTCAGCACTTTGTAACTCTCTGAAGTAAATCTTCAGTTTAATGAAATGTGAATTTTTAGAATCTTCGAAACTCTAACATCTTATTTCCTGTAGCCAGGAATGCAGGAACTGATGTATTCTGGACAGGAAGTTATTGGGAAAATGTTCAGTTTGTTGCTTCCCTTGATCCTAACATCATCGTAACATCATATCGTCACACCCCTAGTGTCAATAAAGCCCTAGAAACACGTGGAGACTCGGACGTTGTAATGAGACGTGACCCATTTGCAGAACGCAGCTCACACTTAGTGAATTGAACTTTATTTCATGTGAATATGTACATATATAAAAAATAAGGACATATGTACATTAATAATAAATATCAACATTTGAAGTTTTTTTGTACAAGTGAAATAAGTTACTAAACATTATACTTAAAATTATAAAATAATAATAATAAAAAAAAAAACACAAGACATTTATTAAAAAAGCAGGCAATAAAGTAAAAAACAAAACAAAACAAACGAACAAAAAAAACAACAACAACAAGAAAAAAAAAACCAACAGGAACCATAAAAGAGCAGATTAACATTTGGCCACAAAAGAAGAGCAGAAATGGTGTCTCTAAACACCACACAGGCCATGCGGAGTGTGTGTGTGTGTGTGTGTGTGTGTGAGAGAGAGAGAGAGAGTCAGTACGGTTATAAAAGTGGCCAGAATTGCCAAAGTCTTTATTTAGGGCTGTGTTTCAATTCTCCTTCTCCACTTGCACCGAAGTGCATTTCACTACGGAATCAGCAGCATATAGTGCACTTGCAAACTTTAAAGTCACCTTGTAAACGTGGACCAGATTTATGAAAGTCTTTAGCACATGGGCTGTGTCTGAATCCTGCTTGAAGTGCACTTCATCACTTTCGGTAGTATGTAGTGCACTTTAAAGTCTCTCTATAAACATGGTCCAGAAATACCAAAGGCTTTCTTAACCAAACACTGAGGCTGTGTCTCAATCTCGAATCTCTGCCCTTATCACCTGTGAAGTGCACTCTATTACATCTTAAAAAGTAAATGTAGGGCACTTTAAAGTCAGTCGCTTTGCAACAGTGGACGAACGACACATGGGCTTTATCTGAGTTGCCTTCTGCCCTTGAACCCTTAAAGTGCACTGCATCACTCCCTAATCAGTCAATGAAGTCCACTTGATGACTTTAAAGCCAGACTCTTAGTAAAAGTGGCTGTGTGATTGAACACACAGGCTGTGTTTCAATCGCCACTCTTCTTCTCAATCAGTCAATGTAGTGCACTTGCTAACTTAAAAGTCGGTCACTTTGTACACGTGAGCCGAATTTACCAAAACCTTTAGCGCACGGGCTGTGTCTCAAACGCCGCTCTTCTGCCCTTGCTGTCTTGAAGTGCACTTCATTTCGTGAATGAGAATCAGCTGTAGTTTTCGCACAAATGACTTGCATGCAATTGCAATTCGACTAACCTCAACTATGATTGGAGCACGAAGAACCTTAACCAATCACAGGCCCCCGTAGCACTGTTGCTAAGGGAAACCGACTCTGTATGCACTAAACGCAGCAATAAATATGTCTCCGTTGTTTTACAGATTAGTTCCTGATGAATGAAATGGCAGCGACATGAAATAATCCTTTAAAACTGAAACCACCTCGTAGCTTGGCGTGTGCCGATATTCAGGTTTCACGTTATGATTTTACGATTTTTTTTTCACTTGAACAATTTTTTAGCCAGATGTACTCAATTAGCATAGACATGTTCAGTGTTCGTTCTTCCACCGCTTCTACAAGTAGCTAACAAATAACTGAAGCTAGCCTGGTGGCTATTGGCGTCCTGTAGTCTTGGTTCGTGCGTACCTTTTGTACATCTCGAAAATTAAAAGCGATATCCACTGTCTGGCAGGTTGCCATGCCAACCAGTAAACAGTTTAGTGATTTCATGCGAACTATTCTAGGATGCATATTTGTTGTGCATGGACTCCTTAAAACGTCTGCCATTGTCTTGACTGCTGCGATGAGTTTACGTTTAAATATATTTACTAATTTAGAAAATCCAGAAGATTTGCACATAAAACTGACTTTCTTTGGAAAGTTTGTATGCTACATGAGGTGCTTTTTTTTTTTTTTTTAATTCAAACACTAGCCGTATGAGGCAACTCGGCAGCCGTTTTGCTTACGCATAATTAAAAGCAATTAAACCACATCGCTGTTGAATTCTCTACTCTGATTGGTCAGAAAATGCTGATTTTCTGTAACAGCACCTCTGACTGTAGCGCAGGTTGATATTTACACGCTCCTTCTAATACATTACCGTTGCTATAGTAACAGCTCGTTCGCAGGGACTCGTAGGTCAGACGCTCTATGTTAACCGATGCGTGTGACCGTCGACATGGCGAAGTTTTCTGTAAACGAACATTTCAGGAAGGAGTCTCCAGCGTCAGTGCTTTGTAACAGTCAGTAACTTTAAGAACAGAGGAGTTTACGCTTTGTGGTTTCTTGGCAACATGACAAGATGCGTTTTTTTTTTGTCTTAGTAACGTCAAGTGAGAGAAAAACGAGAGGCTGGTGAGGGAACGACTGTTTATAGCTGCTGTAACGTAAGTGCGAACAGGAACTAACTTGTTCCTCAAACGTTCCAGAAAGTGTCATTCTTTAATGAACAGAAATTGTTGCTGAGGTATAAGAGAAATAAAACACTCGCTGTTACTGTTCTATTCCTTACGTATAAACCTGGCCTAAGAGGTAACTGTGTAAATTTCCTTTCCAGCTGAATCTCGTTTAACTCTTTGATGTAACGCTTTAGTCTGGTGAACTAAATTATTATCTCCTCCGAGAAAGACACGTCCTGCGTCCTCACATTTGTCCAAATGGTCACATATTTCAACGTGTTAACACACAATAACATTATTATATTTTTATGAAATATTCTGCGGGTTTAATGGATGACCAATCATCGGCACACGCCTGCCTGTAGCTAGCGTAGATTCTTAAGATGTTTAAAAAGCTCCACCCTGAGAAATCGTTCCGCTTTTTTTTTCAAGGCGCACTGACAAATTAAGAAATAGTAATCTTCCGTGAAAAGGCTAAAATCCGCCATTAAATTTCCATTACTGTTGAGTTTCTTTCTTTCTTTCTTTCTTTCTTCCTTTCTTTGTTTCATTCTTTTTTAATCGTATCTGACGTTTGGACAACAGAACAGAGAGCTGCTTGAAAAAACATCATAAAGCTGTCATGCCACAAAATATATTGATTTTTTTTTTCTCCATCAAAAAAGAGATTAATAACAAAGCAAACACTCAGTACGCTTCTGTAGTAGAACAGTTCTTTTCTGTGCAGTGGACGGACTCCGAACTTAAATAAGGAATAAAAAAAAAAAAAAAAAAAAAAAGAAATGGATAGAAAGAGAAGAAGAAAACCATCTGCAGTCTACTTTGGCTTAGCCCATGCTGAAGAGGCACAGCGAAATGAACAAAATCAAAAACAAATCACAATGTCTTTTTATTTCTGCTTTTTTTTTTTTTTTTTTTTCCAAGAGTCTGAGTCATGAGTAAGACTTAGTGAACTTTTGCACTTCGGAGAAGAAAAAAAAAAAATTGCCGGCTTGTGGAGCTTCATGCAAGAAAGTAGCGACCGGCGACAGAGTCCGCTGTAGTACCTCACGGATGGATGACCCACGTCTCCTTCTGTTATACATCAGAAAAATATGAAAACGAGAAAACGTCCTTGTCTTTTATCTGACGGTTCAGTCTGTGGAGGTGTGAGACTCTGAAAAACAGAAAGAAAGACAGATATTGTTCATACCGAAAGCTCTGAATCATTAAAATACGATGATTAAATACTTTACTCCTCCTGGATACTGATTCCGATTATACAGATTTGTGTAAAATTTGATAGCTTAACTTAGCTATGGATGAGCTCACTTCCTGTAAATAAGATGTAGACCAATTGCGTGTAGGATCACCGATGACGTTTTGTGTTTGGAATCTGGTAGTCGCAGAACCTTTGTGCTAAGCTAGCTAATTTAGCTGATGTTAGTGGTTGTCATGACGACACGAATCAAGACTGATACTGAAATTCTACTTGCGTAACAAATGTGAGCTAGTGTACTAGCGGTTAGCTTGACGGCTAGCTAAGTTAGCGATGTATATGAGTAACAATATATTTTGAGAAGTTTGGCTGTTGATAAATGAATTCGAATCGGGACCCTGATACCGAAATTTTAGTTCTGTAACAAACATGGGCTAGTTTATTAGCAATTAGCTAATGATGGTGATGAACTAAGTGGTGGTTGTCATGGTAACGTGAAATTTTGGGCAGGCTTGGCTTCCATCAAAAAAATCTTCAAGAAAATGATGATGCAAATCGAGACCCTAATACTCAAATGCCATCGTGTAACAAACATGAGCTAGACTACTAGCGGTTAGCTAGCCAACTAGAAAAGCTAGCTCATAATGAACAAAGTAATGAACAAGTTAGTAATGAACAAAATTAAAATCCTACTCGTATAACAAATGTGAGCTAGTCTACTCGTGGTTAGCTAGCCAACTAGAAAAGTTATTTAATAATAGTGATGAACAAAATGGTGGTTGTCATGGTAACATTTTTTGACAGGTTTGGCTATTGATAAATAAATCACAAGACTCTAATACTGAAAACCCACTCAAGTAAAGAATGTGAGCTAATTTACTAGCCTTTAGCTAGCTGGCTAGCTAAGTTAGTTAATGTTAGTGATGAACCAGTTGTCATGGTAACATTATGTTTCAACAGGTTTGGCTGCTGTTAAATAGATTACTATGAAAATACTATGCGAATTGAGACTCTGATCAGGTAATTCCACTTGTGTAACAAATATGAGCTTGTTTATTAGCAGTTAGCTAGCTGGCCAGCTAAGTTAGCGAATATTAGTGATGAACAAAATTGTGGTTGTCATAGTAACATTATATTTAGAGATATTTGGTTGTTAAATCAATCTTTAGGCAAATGAAGATGCATACTAAGACTGATATCGAGTATATACTGAAATCCCACTCGAAAAACAAATATAAACTAGCGTACTAGCTGTTATCTAGTCAGATAGCTAAGTTAGCTAATGTTAGTGATGAACAAAACGTTTGGTTGTCATAGTAACATTTTATTTAGAGATATTTAGCTGTTAAATCAATCTTTAAGCAGCTAACAACACATGCTGACTATATATTGAAATCCCAGTCCCAGTATCCCCATAACAAATGTAGCTGTTATCTAGCCAAATAGCTAAGTTAGCTAATGTTAGTGATGAACCAAACGTTGGTTGTCACGGTAACATTATGTTTCAGCAGGTCCGACTGTAAAACACAAAACTCTAATACGGAAATCTGACTCGTAACAAATGTCAGCTAATTTATTAGTGGTAAACTAGCCAATTACAAAAGGTAGCTAATGTTGATACTGAACAAAATGGTGGTTGTCATGGTAACCTTATTTCTCGACAAGCTTGGCTGTTGTTAAATAACTCACAAGACTCTAATAGTAAAAAAAAAAAAAACACCCGTGTAATAAATGTGAGCTAGTTTACTAGCTAGCTTTTCAGAACGCTTACCTGTGTTGAATCGGACGCAGCCTCTGATTGGATAATGTGGCATCAAATTACAGCCTTTGGCGTCCAATCAGGGTCAGTTTCTCCACGGCGAAGTAACTATCCAGAAGTGATCTATATGCAGTAATGCACTTGTTGAAACTTGTTTTTACAGTAATGATGTACAGTCGTTGGCTTAGCGCGAACGCAGTTCATCGGTTTTCCCGAGTCAGCGTCAAACACTCGGCTCCGTTTGCAAAACGAGTCTTAGCTAAAGGACGGAGAGATAAACCACCTGTCCTCCGTTTCACATTCCACCCGAGGCCACAAAACGTCCCCGTGTCCCCCTCCGTCGTTCCGAATGTTACAGAAATACGAAGAAAAATCTTTAAATTACAAACGTCACAATATATTAGTGCTTTGAGACTGAAGACATTCTCAGAAGAAACAAAAAAATAAAACAACGTTAAAAAAACGAGCTGTATAGAAAGCCTGACAGTTTGTTTGTCTTTCGCCCGACGCTTTCTTTTACAGCTCCCTTCATTTACTTCGTCCTCTCTCTTCTCTTTCACACTTTTTTCTTTCAAAAAGTATGATTGTCGTCTTGCTGAAAAGTTTTCCCGATTTTTTTTCCCCCCTCCCTAAACTCCCTCCCTCCCTCGTCCAATCCTGAAACAGAACGCAAATAGGTGTGGCTCCTCCCACATGTTTGAGTGACAGCTAAATCTGGCCAGCTGGACTTTCGGGAAGTTTTTAGCCTTTTTTCTCGGTTAGCTGTCGCCATGAAATGAAAACCATTTTGTTGATGGAGAGATCATGACGCGCTCTCTATATGGGTGTTAGCCATTAGCATTAGCATGCCACCTGCTGGATTGGGTTGATGGCGTTAGCCGAGAGTTAGAGAGATGATGTGTCTGATGGACGGAAGGAGAGATAGTGAAAGAGAGAGGAAGGATGTTTCTCCGTGAAGGAGGGAGGTAGGCGGCAGTTTGGCGTCTCTGTTTGTGCTCTACACGGACGACTCTTCCGGGTTGGCGTCAGGCAGGACGCTTCTCTGCTGCAGCGTCCTCCGTAGCTCCTCCTTGAAGGGGCTGGTGTAGTCGTTCTCCCTGGCACCGATCCCCAGCTTTCCTCCAACTCCTCCCACTCCTCCCACTCCTCCTGCACTCATCCCTCCATTCGCCCGGTCCTCGCCTGCCACGCTCAGGCTGAGTCGAACGTACCCGTTGGTGCCGGAGTTCCGTATGTTCGTGAGGCTCAGGCGGCTCGGTGAGTGTAGCGGCTGCCCGGGAATGGCGCTCGGAGAAGACGAGGAAGCGTGTCCAGGCACGATCTTCAACGATCCGTCCGAGTAGTAAAAATTGGCGCCGGTTTCCCAGAACCGGTCCTCGTCGTTGTTTGAGCTGGTGGGCATCTTGCTGGGCACGAAGCTCGGCGTCTCCTTGGGCAGCGTGATCGGGTAGACCAGCGTACTCTCTAACGGCTTCATCTCAGCCGTTCCTGCTTTCCCCAGCGCTAATTTCAGTCTCCGGCGCAGGTAAAGGGCGCCGGCGAGCAGCACCAGACACGTCACGCCCAGCGCAATCACCAGCACCCAGAAAAGCCCCATGCTGGCATCCGGCGCCCGCGGTTCCATAAACACCGGCGCGCTGGCCACCACCGCCACCTGGTAGCGCTCCGTCTGGAACTTCACCCCCTGCTCCTCGGAGAAGCACACGTAGCGTCCGGCCTGGAGGGCGCCCGCACGGGGGATGACGAGGGCACGAAGGGCGCGGTCGAAACGGGGACCTGAGGTGTCCGAGTCAGACAACAGCAACAACTCGCGGTCGTTCAGCACCCACGAGGGACGCGCCAGGTTCGAGACCAGCTGGCACGGCAGGACGAGGTCCGAACCCACCACCACGGTCACATTCCTCAGCCGGGAATGTTCTGGAAAACAGGACATGAAGTACGTTACAGGTCATGAAAAAAACCCCATGATTTTAATCTCAGTTTATTCATATCATCTGTGAAAATTACTATAATTAAAAATGACTTAATACATATTAAAATGGAAACGTTTAGTTCTGCAGGTGGTTTTAGATGAAATACACACTTGGTTTTCTTGACTTATTAGTTCTTGGGCGATTTATTATTATTATTCGTTATTATATTGTTTATTATTTATATATTTATAATTGTGACGTGTTGCCCAGCAGGGGGCAGTGGACTGAGACTCACCTGGACTCGGGATGGACACCAGCTTATCAAACTTGACCTTTGACCCTCGATTGAACCTCTCCAGCATGAGATCCTGAGTGAGAGTGGACATGGACCTGCAGGGGGAACGAGAGACTTCTGTTACACACACAATAATACACTTGCTACACACACACACACACACACTACACACACTCCAATACACTTGCCACACACACTCCAATACACTCGCTACACACACTGTAATACACTCGCCACACACACTGTAATACACTCACCACACACACTGTAATACACTCACCACACACACTCCAATACACTCGCTACACACACTCCAATACACTCGCTACACACACTGTAATACACTCACCACACACACTGTAATACACTCGCCACACACACTGTAATACACTCGCTACACACACTCCAATACACTCGCCACACACACTGTAATACACTCGCTACACACACTGTAATACACTTGCTACACACACTGTAATACACTCGCTACACACACTCCAAGACACTCGCTACACACACTGTAATACACTCACCACACACACTGTAATACACTCACCACACACACTGTAATACACTCGCTACACACACTCCAATACACTCGCTACACACACTCCAATACACTCGCTACACACACTGTAATACACTGAAATCAAGAATTTGAGAAAAGAAAAAAGAAGGCGATGTGAAGAGAAACAAAAAAAAAAGGGATAAAAAGGAAGGAAATTAAAAGAATTGGGGGAAAGAAAAATAATAAAAGGAGAAAACCATAAGAAAAGAAACGAAAAGAAAAGAAAAGAAGATAAATGTATACGTCTGTACAGGATGATGGTGAGTGATGGAGCCAAATGGAGGGTCATCAAACACTCAGCTTACTTGTGTGTGTTTGTGTTTTGGTAACAGCGTGTGTGCTTGTAATTCTGTATGTGTTTGTGTGTGTGTGTGTGTGTGTGTGTGTGTGTGTGTGTGTGTGTGTGTACCCGCGGTGGAGGTCGATGCGGACACAGGCCCGTCCCTCGCTGTCCCAGGCGCAGTACGGATCTCGGGACAGCCAGCAGTCCGGCTGAGAGTGATAACGACTGCAGTTAGCCAAGGGCAACTGTAACACCTCAGACCGAGAGCCGATGTACAGGTACTTCTACACACACACACACACACACACACACACACACACACACACACACACAGAGAGAGAGAGAGAGAGAGAGAGAGAGAG
>CM074997.1:16638572-16646106 GCA_037576825.1 Pangasius krempfi | reverse complement strand
AGAGTATAAAGAAAATATGTACAAATAATTTTAAAAAGAAAGAAAGAAAATTATGAGACATAATGAGAGAGAGGGAGCGATAGACACAGAGAAAGAGACAGAGAGAAAGACAGAAAGAGAGAAACAGAGAGAGAGAGGGGGGAGAGAGAGAGACAGAGAGAGAGAGAGAGACAGAGAGAGAGACAGAGAGACAGAGAGAGGGAGAGAAAGACAGGAAGAGAGAGACAGAGACAGAGAGAGAGAGACAGAGAGAGTATAAAGAAAATATGTACAAATAATTTTAAAAAGAAAGAAAGAAAATTATGAGACATAATGAGAGAGAGGGAGTGATAGACACAGAGAAAGAGACAGAGAGAAAGACAGAAAGAGATAGACAGAGAGAGAGGGAGAGAAAGACAGAGAGATAGAGAGAGTATAAAGAAAATATGTACAAATAATTTTAAAAAGAAAGAGAAAATTATGAGAGACATAATGAGAGAGAGGTAGTGAGAGACACAGAGAAAGAGACAGAGAGAGAGTGAGAGAGAGGGAGAGAAAGACAGAAAGAGAGAGACAGAGGGAGAGAAAGACAGAAAGAGAAAGACAGAGAGAGACAGAGGGAGAGAGGGAGAGAAAGACAGGAAGAGAGAGACAGAGAGTATAAAGAAAATACGTACAAATAATTTTAAAAAGAAAGAAAGAAAATTATGAGAGACATAATGAGAGAGAGGTAGTGAGAGACACAGAGAAAGAGACAGAGAGAGAGTGAGAGGGAGAGAAAGACAGAAAGAGAGAGACAGAGAGAGAGAGAGAAAGACAGAAAGAGAGAGACAGACAGAGGGAGAGAAAGACAGGAAGAGAGAGACAGAGAGTATAAAGAAAATATGTACAAATAATTTTAAAAAGAAAGAAAGAAAATTATGAGAGACACAGAGAAAGAGACAGAGAGAGAGTGAGAGAGGGAGAGAAAGACAGAAGGAGAGAGAGAGAGAGAGAGAGAGAGAGTTGAGTGAAAGCACTTATGCAGTGTGCTAAATTGTAGTTTCAGTGTTGCTGTCATCATAATTCTGGATCTGCGTTGCGTGCAGTAGGGAGGCGCGGCCGGCGAGGCGGGGCATCTGGCACCATCTCATACACTTAGAAATACTGAGGACGGAGCGACTTTCACAACTTCATCACAGAGAGAGGGAGAAAGAGAGAGAGAGAGAGAGAGAAGGAGAAGAATCCGGCTGTTTGAAGAAGAAAGCGTCACTCAGAGACCGAGGATCGAGACTCGCTTTGTCTCTCAATGTCACAGATATAAACACAGCCAAGAGGAAATGTTATTCTACGTTTAAAGAAGAGACGAAACTAAAAAGAAATAAAGCGAGGAGGAGATAAAACGCTGCTGTGACGGGGGGAAACGTACAGCAGCTGGAGAATGCAGAAGTCCTTCAAACGATCAAATCATTCTTTTCTGCTTGATTAAAATGATCAAATGTCCAAAAGTTAAAGATAAAAAGTTATTTATTCCTGAAACTAGGACTTAAAAAAATGAAAGAGATAAAAAAGGAAAATACTGTAAGATTTTTTTTTAATAAAAGAAATAAAGGAAAAAAAATTAATTAAAAAGATTGTAAGAAATAAAGAAATAAAGAACAAAAAAGAAATAACGAGAAAGATCAGGGAGAAAAAAAAAGAAAGAAAAAACTTTGCAAGAATCATTTTGGAAAGAAAGAAAGGAGAAAAAAGGAAAAGAAAGTAGAAATTAAAATAATTTAAAAGAAAGAAAGAAAAAAACAAAGCAAAAAGCAAAGCTTGGATGAAACTAAAAAGGAAAAGAAAAGGACAGAAAGAGCGAGACACAGGGGACAAGAAAGAGAAAAAGAGACAGAAAGGGACAGACAGATCAAGAAGGGGATGGAAAGAAAGAAAGAAAGAAAGAAAGAAAGAAAATAATTTTTAAGAAAGAACCAAGAAAGTGAGAGAAAAACATAACAGAAAGAAAGAATTTGAAGTAAAAAAAAAAAAAACTGTAGGTACAGAAGAAATTAAGAAACTAAAGTGAAAGAGTGAGATACAGGGGAAGAGAAAGAGAAGAACAAAGGAAAAGAAAGACTGAGAAGGGGATGGAAAGAAAGAGAAAGAAAGAAATACAGCAATAAACAGATCTGAACATACAGAGGACAGAAATCTAAAGCAACATGAAGACAGCAGGGAAAACGAGTGGGCGTGGCCAGAGCGCCTGTCACTCACCACTGGGCGTGGAAAACTCCGTAGAAGACGGTGTTCCTCCAATCAGCTCCCTGCATGGTGAAGACGGCCTGCAGGTGGTTGAAGGTGATGTGGCGCTCGGGGAGGGAACAAACCAAACGAGCTTTCTGAAACGTCGTCCACTTCTTCTGCAGCGTCCGAGTTCCCCCCTGGTCACCCTGACGGTACGATTAAAAAAATAAAGCTCACCCGACAGGAAACGCCGTACCACCTTCAGACATTTCATTCCTAAATGTACTGGACGCAATGCACACTGCTAACGCTAGCTAACTAAAATAAGCTAATGTGAGAGGATTTCTGAGAGAAACATTAAGTTTTATTTTCATTATCACTGTTAATGTTAGCTAGCTAAAATAAGCTAGGATTTCTGAGAGAAACATTAAGTTTTATTTTCATTATCACTGTTAATGTTAGCTAGCTAAAATAAGCTAACGTGAGAGGATTTCTGAGAGAAACATTAAGTTTTATTTTCATTATCACTGTTAATGTTAGCTAGCTAAAATAAGCTAATGTGAGAGGATTTCTGAGAGAAACATTAAGTTTTATTTTCATTATCACTGTTAATGTTAGCTAGCTAAAATAAGCTAATGTGAGAGGATTTCTGAGAGAAACTTTAAGTTTTATTCATAAATATTAAACGTTCATTATCACTGCTAGTGCTAGTTAGACAAATGAAGCTAACCTGGCAGGATTTCTGAGAGAAACTTTAAGCTATATTTATAAATAAACATGATCATAATCTGCACTGCTAACGATAGCTAACTAAAATAAGCTAACCTGACAGGATTTCTGAGAGAAATTTTGAGTTTTTAATCACTTAATCACTGCTAATGCTAGCTAGTTAAAATAAGCATAATATGACAGGATTTCTGAGAGAAACTTTAAATCGAATATATAAATGTTCATACGTTTTACTGCTAACGCTAGCTACCTAAAATAAAGTATTCTGACAGGATTTCTGAGAGAAACATTAAGTTTTATTTATAAATATAAATGTTCTGAATTATCTAGCTAAAATAAGCTAAGCTGACAGGATTTCTGAGACGCAGATTGTTATGTTTTGAATACGAATGTTCATAATGTTCGCTGTTAACACTAGATGGCTAATATTAGCTAACATGACAGGATTTATGCAGAGTAACTGCAGGTTAGATTTAAAATTATAAATGTTCAAAATGATCACTAGCCAGCTAAAGTAAGCTAACCTGTCAGGATTTCTGAAAAAATCTTATATAATGGTCACTGCTAATGCTAACTTGCTAACTGGAGCTAGCTGGAACGGTCATGTGATGGAATCGTGCGTTAGACAAAATTATTTGGATGAATTTTTGTAGTTTTTGATCAAGTCATGAAAGAAAAATAGTTTTGGCTTCGGATTCAGAGGTTTGGACTGAAGTGTGTGTGTGTGTGTGTGTGTGTGTGTGTGTGTGTGTGTGTGTTTCCTCACCTTACACACACGGGCCACCCGGGCTACAGTCAGGTCTCCGTCACAGTCGAGCTCCACGGCTCTCTCGCTGAAGAAGAAGTAGATTTTATCATCATCTCCCTCGCGGCTGTTCCTGCTCTCACGCACCAGAGAAGAACCCACAAAGTTCGGCTCTAAAGGACAGAACAACAGAGAGAGAGAGAGAGAGAGAGAGAGAGAGAGAGAGAGAAAGGAAGATGAAGAAGAATTAGTGAAAGAGGAAAGAGAGAAAGGAGAAAGGTGGGAAGATGAAAGGAAAAGGATACAAGAAAAAATGAGAAGAAATAAAGAATAAATAATGATGAAGACAATGATGAAGAAAGTGAGAAAGCCAGAGAGAAGACGACAAGATGGAAGGAGTAATGAGAAAAAAATAAAAAAGAATACAAAAAAAAGAAAAACGGATGAGGAAAAAGAAGATGCAAAGAAGAAGAAAGAAAAAATTGAAGAAAAAAGTAAAAGAGAAAAAAACAAACAAAAATAGAAGAGAATAAAAAGATGATTAAGACGAGGAAGAAGAGAAATACGAAGACGTATGATGAAGAAGAAAAAAGAATAAGAATTGTTAAATCAGGAAGGTTTTAAAAAAGAGAAGAAAATAAAGCAGGAAGATGAAGACAAAAGTGGGTTATTTCAATATCACACCTAAGTGAGTGTGTGCGCACATGTGTATGTGTGTGTGTGTGTGTGTGAGTGTATGAGTGTGTGTATATGTGTGTGTGTGTGTGTGTGTGTGTGTGCGTGAGTGAGCGAGAGTATGAGTCCGTGAGTGTGAGTGTGTGTGAGTGAATGTATGAGTGTGTGTGTGTGTGCACACGTGTGTATGTATGTGTGTGTGTGAGTGAGTGTATGAGTGTGTGTGTGTGTGTGTGTATGTGCGTGAGTGAGTGTATGAGTGCGTGTATGAGTGTGTGTGTGTGTGAGTGAGTGTATGAGTGTGTGTATGTGTGTGTGTGAGCGCATGAGTCCGTGAGCGTGTGTGTGAGTGTATGAGTGTGTGTGTGTGTGTGTGCGAGTGTGTGCGTGAGTTAGTGTATGAGTGCGTGAGTGTGTGTGTGAGTGAATGTATGAGTGTGTGTGTATGTGTGTGTGTGAGTGTACGTGTGTGTGTGTGTATGTGTGTGTGTGTCTGTATGTGTATGTGTGTGTGAGTGTATGAGTGTGTATGAGTGTGTGTGAGTATATGAGTGTGTATGAGTGTTTGTGAGTGTATGAATGTGTGTGTGAGTGTGAGTGTGTGTGTGTGTGTGTGTCTCACCGTTGAGCCAGGCCGGCAGATATTCGCTCTTCATGCTGTAGTGCTGCTGTCCCAGGTTGCGCAGGATCACCGGCTCCGTGCCCAAGAAATTATTCAGAGTGGCAGAGTACAGCTCCTTATCTACACACACACAGAATATAAATGATTCATCACACACTCGTATCCCAAGACTGTTTGCTATAACATGAATAAATAATATAGGGTGAAACATACACACACACACACTGCAGAACCCACACTGCCCGACAGGAGTGATATATCTCTGAACATGAACACACACTCTCTCAGGTCTCACACACACTCACCCACGATGAGGCCGGTGTGGCCTTTAGCAGGGTCGTAGGGACACTTGCCCTTCCCGTCCTCCAGGGCGGCGCCATTCAGAGTGAAATGATCCACGTTCTACACCGCAAAACAGAACAAAAACACACAAACCGAGTTCAACTTTACGCTCTTCACTAGTGCAGAAGGTGGGTGTGGCCTCTGTACCTGTCAGTGCTAATGAAGAAGTAGGTGTGGCCTCTGTACCTGTCAGTACTAATGAAGAAGTAGGTGTGGCTTCTATACCCGTCAGTGCTAATGATGATGTAGGTGTGGCTTCTATACATGTCAGTGCTAATGATGAAGTAGGTGTGGCTTCTATACATGTCAGTGCTAATGATGAAGTAGGTGTGGCTTCTATACATGTCAGTGCTAATGATGAAGTAGGTGTGGCTTCTATACATGTCAGTGCTAGTACAGAAGGTGGGTGTGGCCTCTGTACCTGTCAGTATTAATGAAGAAGTAGGTGTGGCCTCTGTACCTGTCAGTGCTAATGATGAAGTAGGTGTGGCTTCTATACATGTCAGTGCTAGTACAGAAGGTGGGCGTGGCCTCTGTACCTGTCAGTGCTAATGATGAAGTAGGTGTGGCTTTTATACATGTCAGTGCTAGTACAGAAGGTGGGCGTGGCCTCTGTACCTGTCAGTGCTAATGATGAAGTAGGTGTGGTGAGTAGAGTGATGGATGCTCATATTTTGCTCTTTTCTCTCTCTTAATTTACATATAAAGTAAAAGGCTCTGTCTCCGCACTTTTCTCAGATATGTTTTTGATTGACAGGCAAACACCCACCCACCTACATACTTCAGCTGTTCATAATGCAAATCCACACACACACACACACACACGTATATGTACACATTACAGATCCATCAGCCACGTCTGCACACTACATCTCCAGCTACGGCTGAACCTCCAACATCCTCCCACACACACACACACACACCACTTGATCCTCCAGCATCTAATCCAATCCAATCTCTTGTGTCTGTGATAAGACCTTCTCATCTGCATGTGATATATTTCACTCTGACACGGACAGAGATAGAGTGATATAGATGGAGGAGGAGGAGGAGGAGGAGGAGGAGGAGGAGGGCGTAGAACAAAGAGGAGCGGAGACACTTACGATGTAGGTGCACTTGGGCTGGAAGGCGTAGGTGCCGCATGTGTACATGTGTGTGTGATTGTAGCCCTGCAGGAACCGGATGTAGTTAAAACACTCCGTCTGTGAGAGAGAGAGAGAGAGAGAGAGAGAGAGAGAGAGAGAAGGAGATGGTGAGAGAAAGGTAGAATGAAATAAAGAGAAACCAGAAAAAACGAGAAAGAAAGAAAGAAAGAAAGAAAGAAAGAAAGAAAGAAAGAATGAATGGAGGGAGAAGTAGGGAGATGCAAGGAGATAAAACAGAAGACAAGGGACAAGAGAAAGGGGAGAGAGATAGAAAGAAAGAAAGAAAGAAAGAATAAAAAAAGAAATGGATATGGATTGAGAGCAAGACAGAACAAAGAGTGGGAGAGGAAGGAGGAATTGTAATGATTTTTGCAGTAACGTATTTTTGTCGTTTATGCGAGTAAAGCACTTTTTAATAAAATTTCATCACATATATATGAGAGAGAGGAAGAGTAAGAGAATTAAAGACGGAGAGAAAAGGAGAGAGATGGAGACCGGAACGTGGTTATAATGAAGCTGATACCTGGTTGTTTTTTCCTCTCTCTGCACACTCTTTCTTCTTCTCCACAGGGGCTGGCCAGTCAATCTGCAATAGAGAGAGAGAGAGAGAGGAAGAGACAGATAGAGACAGAAAGTGGAGAGAAAGACAGAAAGAGACAGAGAGAGGAGAGAAATGTGATATTTCTTTACTGCACAACTTTATCGTACAGGAGCAGGTACAGCGACACTCTGGATCACTACAACACAGGTTAAGCAGTCGCCTGTGTTTTCAGAGATAAAATGAACAAGAGAGAGGGGGATATCTGGAGAGAGAGAGAGAGAAAGTGAGGGAGAGAGAAAAGGAGTGAAGAGAGGTCTGAAAGGTAGTCGTGCCATTAAAAGCTCACCCTCGCTGCTGACCTCCGAAAGTGCAATTTGCTACAAATGGTGCACTAAAAGCTCCAAGGCGAGACCTGCACGCCAGCAATTTGCATAATGAAACGGAAATCGGCGCTTTGGAGTGGCGGAGTGGAACCTGAACGACGACGGAGAGGGAGTGAGGAAGGAAAGTAAGTGCGGACGCAGCGCACTTCTAAGGACCCAGCGTTTCGG
>CM074997.1:16633572-16636072 GCA_037576825.1 Pangasius krempfi | reverse complement strand
AGGATGACTAGAAAGATAGAGCAAGATAGAAAAGATTAAGAGAGATATAAGGAAAAGAGAAACAAAAGAGACTAATAAAACAAAAATGAAAGAGACTGTGATGAGTAAGAGAGATAAATGAAAGAGATCAAAAGGAGATAGATAGATGCAAAGAATGAAAGAGAGAAACAGATATGAGAAAGAGAGGAATAGAGAGATTGAGATAGACAGAGAAAAAGATGAGAGATAAAGAAAATGAGATTAGAAAAATACATAATAAGAGATAAAAGACAGTGAGAGAGAAAATGAGAGAGAGAGAGCAAAAGATACAAATAAAAGAGAAATGATGGAAAGACAGATGAATGAGAAATACTGATGACAGAGTGACAGAGCGACAAGCAAGAGACAGAGACGAAGAGAGATAAAGAGATAGAGGAAAGAGAAAAGTTGAAAAAAAGAGAAGAAGAATGAGTGAGACCGGAAAGAGAAAAATACAGGGAAGTCAAAAATAGGAAGAGAGAGATAAACGAGAGATAGAAGGATAGCAAAATAAAAGAGAGAGAATAGAGAACCCTTAGAGAACAGAGATGACAGGGATGGAAAATGAAGAAAGAGGTAGACAGAGATGAGAGAGGGATAGAGAAATGAAAAGAGAGGGAAAGAAAGAAGAGAGAAGGATAAAAAATTAAAAGGGACAAACAGAGAATACAGAGAGAGAGATGAGAGAGTGTTAGACAAATAAAAAAGAGGGAGACAGAGATGAGCGAGGGATAGAGAAATAAAAAAAGAGGGAGAGAAAGATGAGGGAGGGATGAAGATGAAAGAAAAGAAAAGAAGAAAATAGAAAGAAAGAACCCTTAGAGAAGAGAGAGAGAGATGAGAGAGGAATAGAGAAATGAAAAAGATGGAGAGATCAGAGAGAGCTCAGCTGAACAGGACCAAGCTTCACAGCACGTCCACACACTCACACACACTTACACTTACACACACACACACACACACACAGGGCGAGCTGGCCGGGATTGTGTCAGCGTGTCACATCACCAGCGCAGCTGCAGAATAAAGGCGCAGTAACCACAACGGACCACCAGAGGGCACCGCGGGGGCATGTGACACCAAACCACTTCAGAGGAGCCGATCAAAGGAAGAGATACGATGCGACAATGACAAACAGGCCGAGAGAGAGAGAGGTGTGGGTCGTTAGCGCAGCAAGCAACTTCAAACACAGGAATGGAGGACGGAACAAAACGCCATCCGTCCTCTTCAGAGAGCCAAGGAAGAAGAAAAAAATGAGCTAAATATAGCCGAAGACCAGATGTGGGCCAGCGGTGGGGTGCGGCGAGGCAAAAGGACAGGACGATGGTCGCGAATCTCGCAAAAGAAAAATGTCACTAAACTGTACTGGGCAGTGAATAAACACGAAAAAAACTAGCTTTGCGTAAACAGGATGCTAACAGAGGCCAGGGAGAGTTCTGTTTGTTGTTAGCCACATTAGTGTTTTTGGGTCAAGTGTTCGTTTAAAGATAGAAAGGCATCTGGAGAGTTGAGTGGAAGAGTGTGTGTGTGTGTGTGTGTGTGTGTGTGTGGTGTCACGGGTGGATAAAGGACCAAAATGCAAGCTAGAAGAGAAAGCCTCAAGTCCTTCTTTACCCATTTTCAAGTTACTTAGCAAAAAAAGTCTAGTATTTTACTCTTAATAGCAAAAGCTAATGATTAGCAAAAGCTAGCATTATATAAAGCATTACGACACACAATTCTAACTTGAGAGAACTGTCCTACGTTGTTGCTGTCGGATGAGTGTAGTTTGTACAAAAATAAGACTAGACGTTAGAAAGGACGAGCTTTGAAAACTAGTGATTATAAACTATAAGTAAAAACAAAAGGTAAAAATATACAAACACTAACTAATTGCTGTGGCTAATCGTTTAGCTAGAGTATCTAGCTAGCACATAGCGGTTTAAGTCTTTGTGGAAATTAGAAAACTGTGTCGTGAATATCAACATTTACCTCAGATGTGAGTGTAATTTACCAAGAAAAGACTCCGCATGACTAAAATTACACTTAGCATCGACTGCTAACCAGATCTCTGTGGATTCTGCCATCTTGAGAATCGACGACACTGAGAATTTTCAAGAGTGATGCATTTATGTGGATTCTTCTTGTAAAAACAAAAAAGTTGACAAGGAACTGAAAAATTAGCAAAAGCTAGCAGGCATTACTGAAATAAGACGCTAACCCTAGATGACTTAGCACTGCTTTCAGTGTTAGCCACGTTCGCATTTCTGGGTCGAGTTTAATGAGAGCTTGGAGAGCTTAGCGAATCGGTTTTGGATCAGTTCATTTTGTGTGTGTGTTCATTTTTCCTCTCTGATGTTCCTCCATGGATCTTAGCCTGAGCAACGCTATAAATATAAGAGAGTTCTGCTTATAGCTGCTAACCACATACACACACACACACACACACACACACACACTCACACACACACACACACACACACACACACACACACACACACACACA